>PVKE010047235.1:0-11991 GCA_004027555.1 Craseonycteris thonglongyai | reverse complement strand
GGAGGGAGGGAGGGAGAGAGAGAGGGAGGGAGGGAAGGAGGGAGACTTGGTTGGGGAGGGGAGGGGAGAGATAGATGACCTGTTTTGTTCTGACAGTTTTTACTAGAGAATTAAAGAATGCTTTAGGAGCTGAATATAAATAACTTTACCCACTGGATCTGAATTCTGAGCTTTACTTCCAAAGCCCAGACCAAAGCTTTCTAACCCACGAGTACCCGTAGGATGTGTTAGCAAGTGAGTTGGCTGTCAGCACATTGAGACCTGAGAGCACACCCAGGCCCCCAGAGAAGCTGGGCCCGAGGGTCAGAGGACAGCAATAGTGTCTCTCTCTAATGAAAAACAGATGCTTCCAGCTGTCGCCTGCCATCAGCCTGCTCACCAACTGTTTTCAGCCCTGGCTCCTTCTGCACCAATCCAGCTGTATAAACATACTTTCATCCACAAGCTGACTGTGGGGGTAGCCAGATGATCTGTCTTTTTTTCTGTTAGGAGAGCCTGCCTGTGTTGAACCCAAGGCTTAACTCATTAGAATAAAAATTAAACAAAGGTGGAGTGTGTGTGTGTGTGTGTGTGTGTGATTTTTAGTAGCTATTTTACTTGCTATCCAGATGCCTGGTGGTATTAGCTGATGGTTAATCTATTGAGAGTTGAGGGCGAAGGGAATCTGAAATAATAAGGCTTTAGAGAGGTGGAAAGGCAGTGTGGGAGATGAGTGTTTGAGTTCTAGATGTAACCACATGTCCTTGAGAATATCATTTAACCTTTTGGGGCCTCATTTTCCTTTATCTGTGAAATGAAGAAGTTAAACTAGTTGATCTCTAAAGAACTTTCCCATCACTAACTTTTAAATTATTTTTGCGTTTTTCTTGGCTTTTTACCATAGTCTTTCATTTGGAAAAAAAAAACAAAAAACTTCTGGGCATCTATTAAATACACAGCAGTCTGGTCAGCATTTGCATTATATTATTAAAACTAGAAGACTCCTCAGAGAGCCCTGGCTATGGTAAGCACCTGTTTTCTTTTCTTTCTTCAGCATCACTTTCTTTTTCACTGGTAAAAATGTTCCTTGTGCTGTGAAGATTGATCCTCATCCCCATTTTATGTGGCTTTATTGGGTCTTTCAGTCAATATGCCATGGCAGCCTGGCCCATGTATGAGTGTATGGTTCAGGCCTAGTTAATCACACAACATCCCTGGGGGTGACTCTAGGCTCATGAACCATTCTCTGCTGATCCAAATTCTTCCCTTGAATCTTATATTATGGATTTTTAGAGAAAGGATCCTCTTTTACATGTGGGTTATTAAATTGGAAAGAGGTAATACCTGTGGCCATTCCTCTTCCCTGTTACATAGAGAAAGTCCATCTGAAGTTTCAAAAACTCAGGCCAACACATGAAGAGAAGCAGAGTCAAGAGATGAGAAGAAATTTAAAATGGTCTGGTTTAATGCCCCTTCCCTCCCCATTATGAATGCCAATTTCTCTCTCTTTCCCGCTTTTAATCTTCCTCTCTTCTCTCTCTCACTCAGATAGTTTGAGATGGCTTTCCATTGCTTCCAACCAAAAGGGCCTGACTAATACACAATCAAACATTTTTTAAAATATAGTAATTCTAACAGTGTTTGGAATTTGTCCAAGGTGACATGGCTGGTGAGTAATAGAGCTGGGATTCAATCATAATCTCATGACTTCCAGACCAGTTCTTTTATTTTTGTGTTTCTTCCAATATTGTGATGAATATTTTCAAATATACAGAAACTTGCAATATTGAAAAGCAAGCACCTGTTTACCTACCTATCACTTAGATTCTATGATTTACATTTAATTATACTTCTTTTATCATATATCTAGCTATTTCTCTACCAAGGTAAAAACTTACCTTATTTTTTAAAAGTCAGTTTCAGGGTTAGTCAAAACCAGTACTTTTGTTCTTCCATACCTCAGCCTTTATAAGCATGGTAGTGTGCTGAATGGAGCTTGGATGAGCAAACTAGCTTGTCCACATGCATGTATGGGGGCCCCTCATGATACAGAATGGAGCCAGGGATGAGAAAGGAAGGTAGTTGGGCTGTGAATCAGAAACCTCCATAAATGAGTGGTAGGCCTAGCAGAGGCCCACAATAAATAAATAAAATGTAAGTAGACAAGATAACTTTTGTTAGCGATAAGTAGTTATAAAGAAAATAAAGCAGAGTAATGTCGCAGAACGTGCCTGTATACCAGGAAAAACATTAGATCAGCCCCAGGACAGCCTCATAGAGAATGTGACTTGGATTATACCTCAATCAAGAAAGAAAATGGGAAGCCAGGATGGCTCAGCAGGTTGAGCACTCATTTGCAGCCCTGGGGTCCAAGGTTCAAATCCTGGTCCTGGCCCTTGCAAACTCATATGCTGAACTGGGGTGTGCCTCCAGTTCAATTCTCACTAGGGTGAGCTTCCTATGCGGGAGGCCCCGGGTTTGGCTCCTGCCTTGGGTGTGCTTCCCATGCAGAAGGCCCCCAGCTCGTGGGAGCAGGAGGCCCCCAGCCTGTTCTTGCTGCACATAGCCCCAACCCACCTGTGGAATAAAACTGTGTAGTACAACTATGGAGACTGCTCTGGGCCCTTCTCCTTCTCTCTGTCTCTCTCTATGTCTTTTCCTCTCTGTGTCAAAAACAATAAAAATAAATGTTTGAAGAAAGGAACCAACTATGTCAAGATCTGGAGGAACATGATCCAGGGAGAAGGAAAGCCAATACAAAAGCCCCAGGGTGCTCTAGCAACAGACGGAAGCTTGGCAAAATATCCTCCATCTCCTTCTCACCATCATCATCAGCATCTTCATTATGATTGGAAGTACATGTGGTATATTTAATAATCAGTTACTGCAGTTCCTAGGTGAGTTGAACTATTACATCTTGTTTGTAACTCTGTTGGCTAAATGGTTTTTCAGTAGCCCTGCCAGTCACTTTTGAGACAAAGATAAACAGCTCCAAGAGTATTTTGACACACAGAAGCCCCGTAAGTCTACAGACACAAGCTGGTCCTAAACAGGAACATGCTGGTCTTTCACAATTTTGCTGGCCCAAAGAACAGGCTCAAATTATATCCCAAACAACTCATGGTTTCTTATGCTGCTCTTTTCACATAGTAATTGGCGGGAACTTGGCCAAAAAAATTGTTAGTTTATCTTGTGTAAATGGCTTAAATATGTGTTTTAGCATTAAAATGATCCAAAACCAACACTTCACATTGCTTTCAAGTGCCTTTTTGACCTGCCCTCCGTGGAAACAAGATTAATTTAAAATTTTATAAGTGAAATGTCTTAATCTTCCAAGGGACCATTCTGCCCTCAGTGGTTCCAGATTATGAAAAGATGGGCCTCTTTAGTTTCCTTTATTTTCAGTAATTTTTCTTTAATTGTTGAGATATTTGTTCAGAAACAAGCCGGAGAACATATGCTTCAAGTTTTACTTTTATGGTTTTCTAACCATGGCATGAATAATCTCTAAAATATCAATATTAAACCAAATTAATACCATAACCAATCAGGAAGACATTTGGATCCACTATGTGGTCAACTGCAGTTTTTTAGTCCAATTCTACAAATATGGTAAAATTGGACTAGAAAAATAAAAAAATATCCCTAGAAACAACCAAATGGAATTTTTTAATGCAGAAATTATATACACGACGGTCATTTAAAACCATATTTACCTCTGGAAAAATTTACTTCCTAGGAGCAAAGCCATATTTATGAAAGACAAAGGCATCTCAAGTAAGGGGTATCAGAATTCTCAAAATAATGGATTTTTGCACATCCTAACATGGGCACATTGTCACTTTACAGCAATGTTTCTACAGTTGTTGAGCTCGAAGAAGCCATGGTTTATGCTGTTGGGGCTCTATCTCGTTCTCCTCAGACTTTTTCTTTTTTGGACCATTTTTGTTCCCCTCCCTTGGCTTTAATGGTTTTGCTTTTTATAGCCAGTTTTGTATCTCTTTTTGGAGACCATCCTTTGGGCTGCTAGAACTACTTTGTGTACTTGGCTGAGAGCTGGAAATACCAGAGATTCACATCACCTTACGGTAGCCTTTGGCCAGCAAGTGACTAGTACTGAAATATAAAATCCCAAGCTCCCTTTCCTCAAGAAAATATACATTTTGAGGAATAGTTTGGACCATAGAGCCTTCCAATGGAATCAAGTGAAGGCTAAGGCTCTGCCCTAAATTACTCCTTTGCCTGATTATTTCTATTCCCTGTCCTGCTCCCCTTCCACACACACACACACACACACACACACACGCACACACACGCACACACACGAACACACCATACACTATTTATCTGTCTCCTCAGAAGTCCTTCCATAACATATTGTTACACAAATCTCATTGCAGACCCTATTTCTGAAGAACCCCCTGTAAGACTTGAGAGGAAGTTCATCTGCTCTAATCCACTTGTTTCATAGACAATTAACCCAATCTAGCAACCCAAAAATATCTGTTGAAGGCCTACTATGTGCAGGGCACAGTTTAGGCATAGAGAAGTGGGTCTCTAGAACAGTGGAAATGACAGAGGTTTCTGGGGCGCAGGGCCCATGATATCTTCTGTCAGGGTCAGTTTAAGAGTCCAGCAGAGGTTGTTAACCAATGACAAATGCATGAATGCATGCATTATTCATACAGTGTTCATTTATACATTATTAACTAACCCATAATCATGAAAGCTGGGAAAGAGAGAAGCCCAATGAAGATCAACTGGAAAGTTGTATAAGTCATCTATACCTAGTAGAAAGTAGGCCAGTAGAAAAATATCCATTGATTTATACAAGTCCAACAGCATTCACTGAGAAACTCTGAAATATTATTTGATTATTAGTATGATTTTCTTCTAGTTTCTATTGCTTATCTCTAATGTTTGCAAATATAAAACATGACAGATAGGGAATTATAGAAAGTAGTCTTTTGTTTGTTTGTTTGTTTGTTTGTTTGTTTGTTTGTTTGAAGGGACCCTAAACACTCCTGTGGGAAGCTGCCAGTAAAAGCACCTCTGTCCCACTTTACCTTTTAATCCTCTCTTATAAATACTTACTGAGTGTTGGCCAGGATACTTTCTAGTTTTTTTTTTAATTAGTCATACTGCGTTTTTGCACAGCCCTTAGTGTTCAACACTTTAAATTGCCGGCGAGAAACAGATAAAGGGAGGCTGTCTAGGCTGGTCCTGCTTTTTTTACTAAAATCATTTCTAAACAAACAAACAAAAACTGTTGTAATTCAGATACCATCTGTGGTAAGCAGAATAATGCCACCCCATCCCACACCCTACCAAAATATTTATATACTAATCTCTGGAACCTTTGAATATGTTATTGCACAAGGCAAAGGGGAATTAAAGTTGCAGATGGAATTAAAGTTGCTAATCAGCGCGTTTTAAAATAAGGAGATTGTCCTGGGTTTCACAGTGTAATTAGAAGGTCCATAAATGTGTACGAGGGAACCAGCAGCTTCAGTGTTAGAGTAATGTTATGTAAGGAAGATTTGAATGGTCATTGATGGCTTTGAAGATGGAAGGGAGCCATGAACCAAAGCAGGTGAACAACCTAAAGAAGCTGAAAGAGGCAAGTCTGTGGTAATTTGTTACAGGAAGAATAGAAAACTAATGCTATTTGCTTCTTGGGTTCATTGCTGCTTCTGAAGAAACTGCAAAACTTCTCATGTGTCAAAGCCATAATGCATTTGTTATTCCCTCAGTTTTGACTCCCACAGCCTGTATTTGAAATGTTCTTCCATTCTTTTTGGCTGTCACCTGGTTCTTTTGTATTTTTCCCCAGCCCTATGTATGCTGAACTTAACTACAATCGTGTTTCAAGTGCCATCAGTTTCTTCTGGCCTCAATACAAAACTAACAGCAACAACAGTAAATATTTTCAAACTTAGAAGTGTTAGTTCCCCTTGCAATTTACAGTTTGGGGTGTTCAGCTTCCTTTTCTGTTTCCCCCTTTCATTTTTATAATCAGTTTAATTTGAGATTTTGGAGATATGATGTTCAGTGATGATAGCAATAAAAAAATGAAATCCATATGGGTTTATGACAAGTGGAGGAAAATTTCCAACTCCTCTGGACAAGATACATTAAGATCAAAGGCACAGCATGATGATGTCAGTATCACTGAGGCCCCAAAGAACTCCACATGCATTTACTCATGCAATAATTTATTCATTTATTCATTCAGTTGAACATTAACAAATATTTATTGAGTGCTGACCATGTGCCAGAAAGTGCTCTAGGAGATGGGGATCCATTGTAACAAAAAGATCTCTGCTCTTATGAAACTTATATCCTCTTGCAGTTGAAGATGAGAAGTACAGCGACAAAAAAAAAAAAAGAGCATATGTAAGATGGAGTAGGAGTGCTGTGATTTTAGTAGACAAGGTAAGCTTCACTTTAAAACTGACATTTGTGAAAAGACTTAAAGAAGTTGAGAGACCCAGTCATTTCAGATGAAGGCTGCAACCAGTTCAATCACTACTAAGCAAGAGCAAGCCTGAAGGGTTCAAGGAGCAGCAAGGTCATTGTAACTGGAGCAGAAGAAAGGGGGAGAAAGTCAGGAGGTGAGGCCGAGAGGCAATTGAGGGAGATGACCTTGACTTTGACTCTGAACAAAATAGGGAGCTGTTTCTTACCCAACTTTACAATGTATGGGTTTTTCCCCCACACCAAACAATTCTCTAATGCCAGCTGGGTGTTCAAGTCAACTCAAATCTGATACCGTCTACCCGGAGATACTGTTAGATCCCACAGGTTAAAGGTTCAGTTCTATAAGATTGCCTCTACCTCTGCAGCTACCAATTGCAAATCTGGCTTGTCACCTGTACATCTGATCCACTGGCTATAGATCAGATGTTCCAAAAATCTCCTCCTTGGGTTTAATTAATTTGTTACAGCAGCTTACAGAACTTAGAGAACCACTTTACTTACTAGATGACCAGTTTATTATAGAAGGATATAACTCAAGAACAGCCAGATGGGAGAGATGCATTGGGCAAGGTATGAAGGAAGGGTGCAGAGCTTTCACATCCTATCTGAGCAGGCCACTCTCCCCAAATCTCTACTTGTTTACCACCCTGGAAGTTCTCCAAACCCTGTCTTTTTGCATTTTTATGGAGGCTACATTACATAGGCAGGATTGATTAAATCATTATCCACTGGTAACTGAACTTTATCCCCAGAATTAAGGAATTGGGATTGAAACATCAGCCCTCTAATGACATGGTTTGTTCCCCTGGCAATAAGCCCCAATCCTTAAGTGCTTTCTGAAAGTTACCTTATTAGCATAAAAACATCCTTACTGCTCACATCAGTTAGTTAATTCCAAGGGTTTTAGGAGCTCTGTGCCAGAAACAGACAAAGACCAAATATATATTTCTCATTATAAATCACAATATCACAGAAGCCATTACAGGCTTTAAGACCAAAAGTCTTATTTTAGAAGACATATTTTAGATGGATTGTTCTACTTGCAGAGAATCAACTGTAGAAGAGCAATGGAAGAACAGGTACACCATTCATGAAGCAATTTTAATACTCTAGTCTAGGTGAAGGATGATGGTGACTGGGGCCAGGGTAGTGGAACTGGATGTGGTAAGAATTGGTCAGATTTTAATTATATTTTAAAGGTAGAGCCAACATGATTTTGTGTTAGAATGCACATGTGTCATATAAAAAAAAGACGGCTGAAAGGTGACTCTAAGCTTCTCTGCCTTAGCAACTGGCAGGATGACATTTTCATTTTTAATCATTGAAACGTGCAAGACTATAGATGGAAGAAGATTCTTTGTAGGTAAAAAATCACATGGTCAAATTTAGATAAGTTAACTTTGATATCTCTAATAGATTACACAAGCAGAGCTATCAGCTTGGCAGTGGGATATATGAGGATAGAGTTCAGGAGACATTTCTAGGCTGGAAATATATATATTTGAAATCCATAAACATATAGTTCATATTTAAAGTCATGAAAGTAAAAATGAGATCACCTAAGGGAGTAGGTATAGATAAACAAGAGAAGTTGTCAAAAACTGAGCTCCACCACATTCAGCATTAGGAGGCCAGGGAAATGAAGAGGAAGAACCCACAATGAAGGCTTAGAAGGAGGAGTCTATAGGATCGGAGGAAAACCAGTAGAGTGTGGGGACCTGAAAGCCAAGAGAGGAAGTGTACCCAGGAAGAAGGAGTGGTCAAGTAAAGTGCAAACTGGTAATTTTCCACTAGATTTAGCAGCATGAAGATTACTAGTTGACCTTGGTTGGAGCAATTTCTTGGAGTACTCAAGGCAAAGTAATTTGAGGATGTTTAAAGGGCATTAGGAGTAAAACACCTCTTTTGAAGAGTTTTCTTTATCAAAACTAAAGTGAAATGAATAACGAAGCAATAACAAGAAAAGTTATGTCAAGAGAATGTTTGCTTTATAGTGGGAAATATAACAGCATGAATAAGTGTGCTGATGTAAATGATCCACTAGGTAGGGGGAAATTGATGATATTGGAGTAGAGGGAAGAATTACTGTAGCTCTGTTATTGAACAGGCCAAAGGAGATGGCATAGGGTAGTGATTCCTCAGCTTTAGCATGAGTCAGAGTCCCCTAGCCTACAGGGTCCCTAAAAACACAGTTTCTGATTCCTTGGGTCTGAGATGGAACCTAAGAATTTGCATTTCTAAGTTCCCAGGTAAGCTGATGCTGCTGGTTTAGGTGTCACGCTTTGGGAACCACTGGTGTATTGAGAAGGGGGTTGCTGATTCACAATAGGAGTCTCTCCATTAATCTGTAGTAACAGATTCATTCATTAAAGTAGTTAAACAGGAGGGTTTATTTTGGAAAGACGCAGTCAAGAAGACAAAAACAGTGAACATAGCCAATTTCTGTTAGGCTATATATGATTCACCAAGAGCCTGGCAGTGCTTCTTAGAAGTCACTCAGGATAAGTCTAATTTTGCAAATACACTACCTTCACCTCCATACTATAATATCTGGGTCATTTTTTCTGAAGTCCAGTCAAGTAGAAACACTTGGTTCACATAATCCCTCAGTTTACATGATTGGAACGCTTCAGTGGCCTCTTCTGGCTGAGCTTCTGCAGAATTCTTGGGAGTCCCAGGTGTATCACACCCCCAGCCCACTCTTTCCAATGCATGTTCCATAGCATCGCAAAAGAGCCTAACTAAATGTGATTGTGTTGTTTTGCCGGCCAGCATTTGGAATCATGACTAGCTGGGGCCTGAGCCAACAACCTCAAGAAGCCTAAGTCTTGTACTTTTTTTGTTCTTATTGCAATGTTCATTGCTTGCCAAAAACGGCCACTAGCAATCAATCTTTCCATAGTTTTTTTTTTTCTTTTTCTTTTTTTTTTTTTCATTGAGGAGTTGGGTACAGCTGTATATAATCAGAACTTAATGGCAACTTCCTTCTGTAAAGCTGTTTGGGGTTTAAAACCTTTTTCATATCCAATTTATTATGCCCATCAAAAAAAGCTTTATTGAATTTATTGGGTTGGTTGGTTAATAAGATAAGTTTCAAGTGTACAGTTCTATAATACATCATCTGTATATTTATGACCATTTTATAGATAAGGAAACTGAGGCTCACAGAGAGTAAACCTGGACTCCAGGTCTTTAATTTCTAATTTTTTTTTTTCACATACAGCACTATGTAAGCTTAAGATGTACTATACAGCATAATGACTAGACCTACATATATTGTGAATCTTACCACAATAAGTTTAATTAATATCTATTATCTCGTATAGATACAAAAATGGGGGGAGGGATAATGTTTTTCCTTTAGTTGAGAACTTCTAGATTTACTCTTAGTAACTTCCAAATATACCACATACCAGTGTTAACTATGGGCATCATGTTGTACATTATATCCCCGGTACTTATTTATCTTATAACTGGAAGTTTGTACCAATTTCACCACCTACCACCTACCACCTGCAACCCACCACCTTCTCACTACCTCTGGTAATCATAAATCTGATGTCTTTCTCTGTGAGTTTTGGTTTTTCTTGTTTTTTAGATTTCAAATATAAGTGACATCATACAGTATTTGTCTTTCCTTATCTGTCCTTTCACTTAGCACAATGCCCTCAAGGTCCATTCATGTTATCTCAAAATGCAGGATTCCATTGTGTGCATGTGTGCACATGCTATTTTCATGTTTGGGCTATTGTAAATAATGCTGCAATGAGTATGCACATACTAATATCTCTTTGACTTAGTGATTTCATTTCCTTTGCCAACCAGAAAGTAGAATTTCTGAATCATGTTATAGTTTATATTTAATTTTTTGAGTCACACCCATACAAAAACATTATTATTTGAAGCGTTCCTTTGAGGCCCAACACCAATTTCTGATCTGGTCGTACCCATGGCTTAACTCAAAGCTCTACTTATGAAGACATATCAAATCAAAAGATCTGATCTCTTCTAGAAAGTTAGTGCTAATGTAGGTCTAGATGGAAGATTTTCCCCAAATTATAGATCTGGTTCACATTCTTTATTGACATAAGTCAGTATGGTTGCATAGAAATATTAACATAGTTTTAAGGTGGGAAAAGCTCTCCTGGCTCCAGAGATTTTAGAGTCTTAGAAATAAATTTAAAAGGCTTCTATGTTCTCAAATGACTGGATTTCAGATGAGCTATTTGTACCAGTCAAAAATTTTGGTTGCAAACAATGGAGATGGATGTGGCTAATTGACACATAAAAGAAATTATTTGGTTGCTCACAGAATTGATAGGATGACTGGAAAATAGGCAGCAATCAAGGAAGGAGAAGCTTGCAAAATCTCAACCAAAATCTTACTGCAGGAAGAGTCTGGTTATGATGTCCCTCCCACTGGACGCTCTGCCACCACTAATGACATTAATTCTAAACTGTCCCTTCTTATCTGTATTACTTGCTCCAGATTCAAAGTTCTGAGAGGACAGAATCTGATTGGCTAAGCCAGATCACAAATCACATGACTGTATTATTGCTATTGGGAAAGGGAGAGGTCACAGAGGATTTGCCTTCCACCCATAGTCATACAATAACAAATTTTAGAGGTAAAGTCAATGAACGTGTTTATTATTGGAAAGGCAGAAGTCCCTTATATCAGTCAACTCTATAAAAAAAAAGAAAATTTCAGTGGCTTATAATAACAAACATGTATTTTTCATAAGAATTTGTGTGCAAGTTGGCTGGGGAAATTCTGCTTCAGGTTGTTAGTTGGTTGAGCTTGGCACCAGACTGATGGTCAGGTTCAGGACTACACCCGTCATCTTTTCTATGCTATCTGTTGTACGGTATATCTGCTTGTAATCTGTTGACATTCCATTGGCCAAAACAAGTCACATAGTCAAGCTCAAAGACAATGGGATGCAGAGTATACTTTGTCTATTCTGCCTGGAGGCACTGAAAAAACACCTGGCAAAGGCATCAGTATATATTCCTATTATAAGCAGTAAAGAATTGGGAACAATATTGCAATCAACTCCAGGCCCTCCCAGGTATAAAATAAGAATCCAAATGGTTGGTAAATGGAGTTTTGATTTAAGTCAGGTTAAAAATCAGCATTGGCCCTCAAAAGAATGATACAAATGATAATGTTTTTGTGTGGTTACACCAAACAATGGGTGGGACCTGGAGTTGGAAGGTCTAGAATGCTTCAATGACAGGAAGACTTTTAATGCTTATTGGATGTCACTTTTTCCCTTTTTTCAGCACCTTATTCCCTAGAATAATGCAAAATGAAGCTCTATGGATGATGGCATTGAAGACTGTAGTTACAAACCTAAGAGAAGTAAAGAGACAAGAGGAGAAAAGGAAGGCAGAAGAGGGAGAAATAAGGGTTTAGAAGAAATTTAAGGAATTTACTGTCAGAAGACAGGGGGAGAAGGGTTAAAAAAAAAGATTTTGTTTAACATAGGGTGCCCACCTCTGAGGTGCAAATTTAGTAAAGGCACTAAG
>PVKE010047234.1:0-11983 GCA_004027555.1 Craseonycteris thonglongyai | reverse complement strand
AGCCACAAGGATAGAACAGATCCATGCCCACAAGAGCTAATCATTTAGCTTCAGGTATAAAATATAACCATATGAAGGAACTGGTGAACAAAATATTGCTTGTTAAAGTCCTAACTTCTTGGAATAAACCAGCATCACAGCAGTCATAAAAGGAAAGCCTACTGTGGCTAGTACCCTTGTGGTTATTCAGACAGTGACACCCAGGCCAAGATCAATACTGGTAGGTAGGTTCTGATAGACCAATTATCTCTGGTCTTTTCCATAGCTTCGACAGCATTTCTCAACTGGAGGTGACTGTGCCCCCATTGGGAGCAGCTAGCAATGTGTAGAGATAATTTGGGTTGTCATAACTGAGGGTGGGGGAGAGAGCTGGCAGATAACCACCCCTAGAGGGTAGAGGCAAGAAATGGCACAAAACATCCTAGAATGCCCAGGAGCTCTCCAAAGGACAAGAACTGCCAGGCCTCAAATCTCAAAAAGGCTGCTCCAGAGAAACCTCTGACCTCAGTGAGTCCCTTAGCTCCATCAAAATTCTCATCAAAGCATAAATCAGGCTTGGGCCATAAAAATACAAGTACATATACATCTGAAAAAATATCTAAACTATTTATTCAGTACAACATTAATCTATCCTGAATCTTATCCCTTTAATAACCACAGAAGTTCCCATTTGGCTATTAAATCAATAATGCAATACAAGTAAGCTTCTGAAAAACTCACTTGTTGATGTTGCTCCCCTCCTTCAGCCTGTCACCAGCAGCGCCAGTTTTTGTTGCTCGCTCACTGCCAGCTAAATCGACCAAGCTCAGTTTGCCCACTTTCTCTCCAGATGTCTAGAAAGAAAATTGATAAGTATGAATACACAGTTAAAGTAAAAGAAAAGCGATACCATCTCTATGGAATGAGTTTATGATCAAAATCCTTTATTAAAGAGGTATTTACTGTTATTTCAAAATGAGCTTGCACTGCTATAAAACAGTATAAGGAAACTGTACATTCTAGTAATAGATACAAAATTATATGTACCTCTGCTAATCCAGATGGAGTGCAAGTTGTCTCAGAAAAACAGTGCCTCCCAAAATGGGGCATTTTGAAGGGAACCAAATGAAATTTTCATAGGGAAGTATACAAAAACCCTTAAAAGACATAAACTTGAATATAATTTGAAACCATGCCTAAAATTTCATGAATATTTACCAATAATTTTTGGGAAAAATATCTGTAATTCTTACTAATATAAAAAACATTAATCTAACTTTCAGACAATAGAAGGAGCCCTCAAAAATTCAACACTTTCTAAAATATTTCATATTATTAATATATAATAATTCCCTTATTTCATAATTCCAGGTATTAAATTTATATATATATACACACACACACATATATATTGATACTTTATCAAAAATGTTTTATAATACATAGCATATTGTATCTTTCCATGTATAAGACAATACTTCTGCCTAAAATTGTTAGACCAAAAATTGGGGGTCGTCTTATATATAGGAATAACCATGTACTGATTTATTAATGTTGGGTTAGAAAAGTAGGGGTCATCTTATACATGAGGGCATCTTACACATGGAAAAATATGGTATATTATACTTTAGCAGCAACATAAGAAATGTGGGAAACCAATGTCAAAATCTATAGACTAGATCATTTTTTAAAACTTTACTTTAAAATTTACATTTGTATTTATTTCCATAAATAAATATGCTGCTAACAAAAGGATATTCAGCTTTCCAAATCAAAAGTACATTTAACTAAGAAAAAAAAAAGTCTTTAGTATGTTTTTTGTCTTATACTGAAAAGGAAATAGAAAACAAAGAACTTTTTGTTGTTAAACTAATCTCGCAGTGATTGTAAAAGAAGAAACTATGCTTTCAGAAAATGAAAATCTTGCCAAAATATAACACTTTGCCAGGGTGATTATTTTAGCTTCTGATATTTGAAGATGATTTGCTGGGGGTAAGCATCAAAATAAAATATGCAAAGTTTCATATTAAAAGTAAATGGGAAATATAAATGTATAACTCAATAGAGAAAAGTTTTTGGTGCTATTCTTATAAGCTTCAAAACCAAATACTCAAAAAATTACTCTATAAATCTAGTAATCTTATAGTAGTACTATTTCCCCAGTGCAATTTTTTTTTCTAATACTTAGACACATAGCAGAAGGTAATATTTCAAAAGTGTCTCCACTGAATCAGCTAGTTTAAAGCTTAAAACTTGCTGTAAGAGAGACTCTGGAAAACTTCTGTCCCACCTTCCTTTAGTTTCTCAGTCCCCCTTGCAGGCCAGGGGCTCATGATGTGTCAATCAGATACACTTGCTTAAGAATTGGAAAGGAGAAGTAAAGAAGAGGCCATCCCTTTGCCCCTGTTTGTTTTTTTCTGCTGGCAAGCAGGATAGTGGAAGTAGGACATTTTCTACCAGAATGTCCCAGCATCTCTGCAGTTTTCAAGGTGCTAAGAGGCAGCTTCACCAACTTCTATGTCCGGGATGACAGCTATGGGGTGTGTCTGGAACTTAGAGCTCACAGCACAGTGGTAGTCTCAAAGTTAGCAACATCCTGGTCAGCAAGATCTGTGATGTTATGGGAGATATTCCTAGAGATGCAGTCTGGAACCCACTCCTCCTCAGGTGTTCCAACATCCTAGTTATCACCCAAATCCCTCCTTTAAATCTCCTTCTGTTGACCTAGAGTGGCTTCTGTTTCTTGTCCTGTGTCCTAATTGATGCACATCTGGCTAGGGCTTTATGTCATCTAACATCTGAAGAGAATAAGATAAACTGTGACCTACTTAAAAAAAATAGTCATGCATTTGAATACCTACCCCAGACTTCACATCGTACAAAGTATGTGTGAGGGTGATTTTGAAGACCGCATGGGATCGACTACTCTCCTCATTCATGTTGGTTGCAGCAACTGTACGAGATTTGTTACCCTCAGACATCAAAGACTCAATATCCTAAGGAAAACAAGTCATAGACACACATTTCATTACCTGGATTATTATTAATAATGCTAATATTAATAGTATTAATATTAAAACTATTACAAGTTCCATATTAAAATACAAGTTCCACTACTTAGTCAACAATATTTGCTGCTCACACTTTGTTTTTCAATGAATACTAAACCCCACACAGAACAAAAGTGAATACTGTCTATGAAAACTCAATCAAACACATTACTTTCTGTACATGCAGAATAAAGTGGCAGCTTTGACTCAGAAAAGTTTAAAAGCTACATGTTGAGTGTCACAAGATGGCCAAGTATGCCATGCCAATCCCCATCTAATCTAGAAATTTGAAAATAATTAGTTTAATTACAGAAGCAATAAAAGTTAACTGTTAAATCAGATTACACAAATAAGCAACAAACAAAAATAATTTGTAACCCCTTCAAGGTGGCAAAACATTACATCACCACCTTAGAGTATACCTTACCAAACCTATTTATAAAACTAAAAATATCAAGAGACTAATTTTTTGTACAGATTTACTACTTTGCTGCTAGGAAAAAAAAAAAAGAAAAAGCTGCCATTTATCATTTTAAGATGTAATTAATTGTACAGCACATCAGAATTTTAGAGCTTATAAAGTATAAAAAAATGTGTCTCACAATAGATGGGTATACAAATACGCATACCTGCTCTAAAAATTAAACTGTCCTGACAGCTATATATTGCTTTTTAGCTAAATATAGCTTTTTAAGTAAAAATCTTTGTAAAAAGTGAATTAAGTGACACTGCTATAATTTTTCTTAATTTTAAAAGAAATATATCACAAATTAAACAAAAGAAACTGCCACAGTGAATTCAGTTATTTTGTATAAAGGATATTTTTACCTTATAGCTTGCGACAGCCAGTTTAGAAAGCCCATCTACATACGGTCCCAATACGCTGTGTTCTCTGACTTTTAACGTTTGTCGGCTTCTGTTCATTAAAAACAAAGAAACAATATTTTAAATAAGAAACTGTTTTTTATAGGACTCAACTGTACTCAATAAAACACATACTGAAATCAACAACAATCCCAAACAAATAAAACCAACCAACTTGATCCCAGAAGATTTTAAACCAAAATTTAAAATCTTGACAGATAACAAAACCTTCAGAATGTGGTAAAATATCACATTATTCAAGAGTACACTGTGGAATGTCCATTTACTACCACAAAGAATGCAGAGTCAAATAAATGCAAACAATCTACTTGTCATATCACAGAATGTGGTACAAAGAGCACAAACTCAATAAATGTTAACTGTGAAGGAAAGGAAACTTACTGACCAAACTTAATCATGAATAAAGACAAATAAAAAATGACAAATAATAAATCTGATGATGATTTAAAAACCTAAACTTGGGCTTATTTCAGAGCTTCCAGGTTTTCTTAACACTGGGAAAAGATTCATGGCCTTTACCACAATGAAAGACTAAAGGGGAAAAAAAAACACATGATCATTTTAATAAATGTAGGAAAAAGCATTCAGTAAAATTAAATACTCAGGATTAAAAACTAAATAAGCTTCTTAACAAACAAGGAAACCCAGTAAAGGATGTCTGCCAAAAACCCAGCACATAGCACGCATAATAATATCAACCTTGGGGAAGCCAGGATGGCTCAGAGGGTTAAGCACTCACTTTGCAGTCCCAGAGACCAAGGATCAAATCCCAACCCTGGCCCATGCAGTCTCATATGCTGAACTGGGGCATGCTTCCCATGCGGGAGGCTCCCAGCCCAGTTCCCACCCTGAGCAGCCCCCGCCCACCTGTGTGGAATGAAACCATGTTGAAAATTGATGACATACAATTACGGGGACTGCTCTGGACCCTCCCCCCTTCTCTCTGTCTCTCTCTCTGTCTCTGTCAAAAACAATAAAATCAATCTTTAAAAAGATAAATAAATAATATCAACCAAAAATATTAAGAATATTTGTTGGTGATTGTGTGGCATGTAAATTACATCTCCAAAAAGCTCTTTAAAAAAAAAAAAATATTACAGTGTAACAATATTTGTGATGGTGAGATTACAAGTGATACATATTTTATGTAACTTAATATTCTCTAATGATTTGGAATCTTTTAGTACCCTAGGATCAACCACTGAAATAATA
Source organism: Craseonycteris thonglongyai (assembly GCA_004027555.1). Classification (NCBI taxonomy): domain Eukaryota; kingdom Metazoa; phylum Chordata; class Mammalia; order Chiroptera; family Craseonycteridae; genus Craseonycteris; species Craseonycteris thonglongyai. Next base: position 6,857 of record PVKE010047234.1, on the reverse strand, counting down.
AAACTGTAATAAATACTATAATAAAACTGTGCATAAAGTTGATATAGGACAATTATTTAACCTAGTTCTGACTTAAGAACAAAGTCTAACTTTTTCCTTTCCTTTTTTTCCCTTTATCTTAAAGATAATATATACTTATCTCTCCCAAGTAAAACAACATAATTACATTATTATACACATACATGCTGAATTAATAAAATTAGTACTTGAATAACAAAGTTCTCTCAAATAGTCTTTCACTGAAGAGATGCCTTTTACAGTTTTTAATCTGTTTAATTCAACTCTTCAGAAACACTACAAAAACCTCAAGAAATTTTCATGGGGAAGACAACAATAACAGCGAACACTTATTAAGTGAATACTGTGCCACAAATGTTCTAGGACCTCAAGTTTATCACCTCAGTCGATCTTCACAACAGCCCTCTGAGATATTATGTAATATTATCATACCCTCTGCACAAGTGAAGACTAGAAAACATAAGGAACTTGTTCAACAGGCAACAATTAAAAGACCTGAGTCCAATATACAAGGGCTGTCCAGAAAAAAATCCAACCATTGTCAATGGAACAAGAACGGTTACATGGCTGAATATTTTCTGACAGCCCTCATAAATCCAAAGCGAAAGCTATTAATTACTAAACTATACATAAGACAAAATTGTAAATTTTTGAAATTTACAATGAGACAATTATAAATTTAAGCTATTCCACACATGTACTATGCAATATAAAACAAAAGAATGAAACCAACTAAGAATTTCTGAAAACAGTAGGTCTGGGCTGTATCTCTAAGAAAATGATGGTCTTCACAGAGGTGAAGGTGCAAGAAAAAATATTCAAGGCAGAGCCAGAAAAAGTACAAGGACATAGCATGCAGCAAGATGCAGTTACGTAAGCCACACTTTTCTACCTCTAGCCTCCTTTTGTTCCCTGTTTTGACTTCCATGCATACTGCCCTCCAGCCACCTTGGACAGCTGGGTCACTCCCCAAACAAGCGATTTCTTAATACCTCCATGCTTTGGCATAAGCTACTACTCCCTGTCTTTGAATGTTTCCCATCCAACTTCTCTGTGAACAAACTCCTACTCAGCAGAAAATTCATCAAACACCTTCTGTGAAATGAAATCTTCCTTTCTCCTCTGGAAAAGATACTCATTTTGATTGAGTAATGACTTACTGAGATTCAGTACCTGTAAGACCATCTTTCCTTGATCATCTTCTTCATCCAAATACAACTAAATGTCCCCTCATTGTCCTCTACACTTTCTTTAAGCCTCCGCTCATTTGGCTCTTTGACCTTCTGCATACCTTTTTTTTTTTTTCAATAACAGGTAACAACAGTTAATATTATATTAGTTCAAAGTGTACACCATAGTGATTGGACATTTGTATACCTTGTGATGTGATTCCCCTGGTAAGTCCAGGGGATCACTTCTGAACATTGTTTTTACATCAAAAAACCGCAGGTTGTGGTTATCTGTTTCTTTCTGTTGTTGCACTTTCTTAAAATCTGAACTCAAGAGAACTCTTGTGCAATGAATAGATTTCCTCAGATACCTCTTACCTTCCTCATTAAGTTCAGATATGACTGCAGAGTCAGAACAGTATTTTTTAAAGGGTTTTTAATACTTCAGAGCCACTTCTCTTTCAAACTCTATACCACAAAATGGGACTTTTTTCCTCTGGCAATCTGTAAAATTAACTATGCTAAGGTCCAGATTTTATATCTCTAATTATGTCTCTCTCACTTCACAGCCTGCAAACAAACACCTGAATTGTGCCTGAAATTTTTTGGATTAAAAACAAAACACACACACACACACAAACAAAAAACCGTATTTAATTAAGGATACCAAGCTATCCTGATACTAACTAATTTACTTTTCATTATTTATATTTTGTTTGTGGTTTTGGATATTATCTGAGAAAGACAGTATAACTCAAATACATGCTCCTCAATCACACTTCCCTGGCCCAACTTTCAAAGAGCTTAAAGTTGGCCACAGGAAGCCACTCATGTAGCTAAAGGGTGTCCCAAAATTCACACAAGGTTTGAATTCTGTGTCATTTGTGCGGTAAAGTGTTGCCAACAATAAAAAAAGGACAGCGTGACAGATGACAGTTCAGGGTTATTAAAAATGGAGCGCTACATGAAAGACCAACGCATTTTCATTGTTGAGCAATGAGAATTTACAATTTTTAGTTATAAACCTGTGTTTTCTATCAAAATTACTTCTTGCGTGAATTTTGGGACACCCTTTAATAACAAATCACAAAAACAGTAACCAGATACAAGGACAGGCTGATAAGTTTTGCCTCCACTGTAATATTTTTGTTACATTAGACATATCTACACATAACCAGTTCTGTGTAGTCACAAGGTCCATCATTCTTGACCTTGCACACACAGATGCTTACATTTTTCACTCAATGTATATCAAAATGGAAGTGTTCAGATCAAAACACAGTCAACATGATCTTCCCAGCTGAGGCCCAAGTTTTAAATTTTTTTGCCTGAGTTGATCCCTTATGGCGGCATTCCATGGGCTGCCTTTTGTTCTCAGGGTCATAATGATGGACCCAATTTTATCACCTGTAATAATCTTCATTAAGACGTCCTCACCTTTTTCAAACATCTCACAAAAATTGGGAGGAACTTTTTCCATTGTTAAGAAGTCAATAACAGCATGCTGTTTGAACTGAACATCTGAACACTCTTCCATTTTGATGTGCACTGGCTGAAAGTTATAAGCATCTGTGTGTGCAAGGTCAAGACTGATGGAGGGGAGATACCATGTGATGACACAGAACCGGTTATATCCAGATGTTTAATGTGACAAAAAATATTACAGTGGAGGCAAAACTTATCAACCCGTCCTCATAACTAGATAAAAATCATGAAGACAATAACTAGATAAATAACTCTCTAGTAGAATTCAATATTAAAATTTTCACTTAAGCCAATTTATTAATTCTGTTTTAGTCCATAATACTGTAACATTGAAGTCTCAAAGTCATTTTACCCTTTAGGATCAAGGAGGTCTCTGACTTTTTCGTTATAAATTTCCATATAGGACACTTCTACTTTAAAGCTCTGCTCTTCATTTTCCTCCTTCTGAGTTCGTTCAAAGAGTCCACTGCAAAGTCTTGGAATTAACCCAGGCTGGTCAGCTGTGCCCATCATGGTGTAAGATTTTCCAGATCCTAAAAAATGCAAATTGTAGTTATTACTTTCTCTTTGAGAAGTTTAAATACATAAACCTCTTTCCAGTACACTTAGCAAATACCCAAGACAGTAGAAGAAATATACCCAAATATAAACATGAGACTAATTCAGTATAGAAGTTTTCCCACTGGGCATGTAAAAGTCAAAAGTAAACAACTTTTAGGAAGAAAACAAAAACTTTCTTTAACCATCTTCACACTTAAAAAAAGATGACCTAAAACAACTGAAAAATAGTGAGGTCTGAATAACTTTCTGAAATTAACTAGGAAGATTCATAGGAGCCCTACTACTTACTGTGCCTGCTCCCAACCACTAACCAGACCACAAAAAATGTTATCCTGACAGGTCCCAAAGCACAGTAACCTACTGCCCTCTGGCAATAGTATAGAAACCAAACAGTAATCTTTTCCTACTACAAAATTATTTTCTCCTTTGTATTAAGAAGACATATTCATTGGAGATGCAGGAATAGCTCAGCAGGTTGAGTGCTTGTCTTGCCACTTTGAGGTCCAGGGATTGAAGCCCTGCCCTAGCCCATGCAAAACCCATATGCTGAACTGCAGTGCAACTGGTTAACCACCACCAGGATGGCGGAGAAAGTTCTCGCCTCCCATGTGGGAGGCCCCCAGTTCACAGTTTCCATCTTGCGCAGCCCCACATCCACCTGTGTGGAATAAGTCACAACTAATGATGTGCAACTATGGAGACTGCTCTGGGCCCTCCTCCCTTCTCTCTCTCTCTCTCTCTCTCTCTCTCTCTCTCTCTCTCTCTCTCTCTCTCTCTCTCTCACCTTCCCTCAAACAATAAAATAAATCCTAAGAAAATAAAAGAATACATATTCATTAAAGACAATTTAGAAAACAGCAAAATAGAAAGAAAAAAATTAACTCACCCTTAGCCCAAACTTAAATATAATTCTTTTTCCTTTTTTAGTAGCAGTGATTTTGTAAGCACTCTTTTAATCATACAAGTTGCTGCTTTTGTCACTTGACACTTTATCATTATTGTAATACCTAAAACTAATACACCACTTTTTATGTACCAGGACTTTTTTAAGTTTTTATATGTTCACTCATTGTGACAAGCCTATAAGGTCAATAATTATCAACATTTTACAGACAAGGAAACTGAGGTGCAAGTTTCACAGCTGGTCAATGGAAGTAAACAGGGTTGGAGCAGAGAAAACCTGGCTTAGCGTCTTTGCTCTTATAATCACTACATACCCTGCCTCTTAAAAATATCATAAGCATTTTTCCATGAATAATAAGCTACATAGTATACCCTTAAAAAAGTGACTGTTTCATTTTAAGTATATTTTTTCCTGATGACCACAGAGGTACAGAAGTCAAAATACTCCTTATCAATCAGAACTAATCCGTAGCTAACAATATGTATTTTTTTGTATTTTCTGTTATATCCTCAATGCTTAAAAAAAAATAAAATTTAATATTACCAGTCTGTCCATAGGCAAAAATACATGCATTGTAGCCATCAAAAGCATTTTGAAGAATATTCTCCCCAAGGCACTTGAAAACATCCTCTTGACCTAAAACATAGAGGAAGACAGAAAAAGGAAGGATACTTTACACCAAAACTACATATGACCAATTTAAAAGACAAAACCAAACGAAAGTTTCAAAAATAAACTTCTTTTTTTCAAGCTTGTTTATCTCTAAACGAGATTTTTAAACTTGATGAATATTTCCAAAGTCTTGTGTTCTTCAGGTTATTTCTACAAGTAGTTAGCACATGAGAGAAAGTTCATAATAAGAACTTTAGTTAATAAACACTGACTAAAAATCCTCTACAATGCAAAAAGTTAATGAGTTGTTGATTTTATTAACAATAATTATATATATCCAAAATTTATACTTGGAACCTAGGTGGACCTGAAAGTAACTACAAACCATTCAGCTAATGCTTCATTCAGTGGATGCTAGAATTCAAAATTATCATATACATTAATCCTCTTTCAATTCTCTCAATGGTAATTTTTTTCATCTGGAAACATTTATTTTTCATTTTTTATTATTATTATTTTTTAAAGATTTATTTTTATTGTTTTTGACAGAGAGATACACAGAGACAGACAGACAGACAGACAGACAGACACAGAGAGAAGAGGGAGGGCCCAGAGCAGTCTCCATAGTTGCAGGTCATTAATTTTCTACATAGTTTCATTCCACAGGTGGGCGCAGGGTTGTGCAGGGCAGGAACCTGGCTGGGGTGAGAACAGAACTGGGGGCACACCCCAGTTCAGCATATAGGGCCACCCAGGCCAGGGCTGGATTTCGATCCTCGGACCCTAGGACTGCAAGACGAGCACTCAAGCACTCAACCTGCTGAGCCATCCCAGCATCCTCTATTTTTTATTTTTTAAACAAGCTGGTAAGGCAGAAATGGCCTTACCAAGCAGAAAATATTGCTCTGGAACAAAATGTCAAGTGTCTTTATAAAATACATAGTTGTGGCTAATTCACAAATGGCTTGTTTTGCTTCTGTAGCCAAATGTTCAGAACCAGTGGTCTATGGTGACTCGCAGAAATTCTCCAGGAACTCTATTTTTTTCTCAGTGACAATTTTAAATTACAGGGTCTACAATGTAAAGTCTACAGCTAGGAGAGGGTGGAAATCTTAGAAATTTATTATAGCTTTCATGGACATATATAATAGGATCAAATGCTCCTTCACGGGTTAAATTAAATATGCCAGTAATCAAATGTGACCTTAAGTCATTCAACTTCTTGCGTCTTAAATATTGCAAAAAAACTGTGATTTATAAGAAATATATATTTGGGGGGATGCTGGGATAGCTCAGCAGTTGAGTGCTTGCCTCCCAATCACGAGGTCTGAGGTTTGATTCCTGGCCCCAGCCCATGCAAACCCATATTATGGTGAACTGTGGCACAACTCGTAACCACTGGGATGTCATGGTGGCAAAGGTTCTTGCCTCCCACACAGGAGTCCCCAGTTCAGTTCCCACCCCAAATGGCCCCACACCCACCTGTGTGGAATGAAACCATGTCACAACTAATGATGTACAACTATAGAGACTGCTCTGGGCCCTCCCCCTTTTCTCTGTCTGTCTGTCTGTCTGTCTCTCTCACCTTCTCTCAAACAATAAAATAAATCTTTAAAAAGAGAGAAAGAAAAAAAGAAATATACATTGGTCTTTGTCCACAGTTCCTGGCCCACAGCTCCAAAACCCTTGGAATTTCCTTAAGTGTTGAGAGCTATAAATATGTCTTTTGTTATGAACACGGTGGCTTTTAGACTGCATCTATGGGTGGGGGTTGGCTGCCAGGAGAACCAATCATATGTTTCAGAGGATTGGAACTTTCCATCTCACCTCCTGATCGCTGAGGAGGGGAGAGGGCCTAGAGGTTGAATCAATCAGCAATGGTCAATGATTTAATCAACTGTACCTATGTAATGAGGCCTTCCTAAAAACCCAAAAGAGTTCAGAGGGCTTCCAGGTTGGTGAACACAGGTAGATTTGGGGAGAGTAGTGTGGAAGTTACGTACATGCCCTTTCCTCATATCCTGCCCTATGCATCTCTTTCTCTGGCTATTGCTGAGTTATAGCTTTTCTTTTCTTTTTTTTTTTTTATGGTTCTAAATACGTATTTT
>PVKE010047233.1:0-11990 GCA_004027555.1 Craseonycteris thonglongyai | reverse complement strand
ACATAGTTTCATTCCACAGGTGGGCTTGGGGCTGCACAGGGCAGGAACTGGGCCGGGGTCTTGCCCCGGTGAGACCTGAACTGGGGGCACTCCCCAGTTCAGCACATGGGTCCACACGGGCCGGGGCCGGGATTCAATCCTTGGTCCCTGGGGCTGCAATGTGAGTGCTTAACCCATTGAGCCATCCTGGCTTCCCCTCTTCTTTTTTTTTTTTTAAGATTTATTTTATTGTTTTTGACAGAGACAGAGAGAGACAGAGAGAAGGGGGACGGCCCAGATCAGTCTCCATAGTTGTACATCATCAGCTTTTAACATGATTTCGTTCCACACAGGTGGGAGGGGCTGCACAGGGCAGGACTCGCTTTGCAGCCCTGGGGACCAAGGATCACATCCTGGCCCTGACCTGTGTGGACCCATATGCTGAACTGGGGTGTGCTTCCACGCAGGAGGCCCCCAGTTCGGTTCTCGCCCCCTGGTTCAGCCCCTGGCTCGAGGGGGCATGCCTCCCATGCAGGAAGCCCCCAGCCCAGATCCTGCCCTGCGCAGCCCCCGCCCACCTGTGTGGAACAAAACCATGTTGAAAACTGATGACGTACAACCATGGAGACTGCTCTGGGCCCTCCCCTTCTCTCTGTCTCTTGTCTCTTTCTTTCTCTCTGTCAAAAACAATAAAATAAATTTAAAAAATAAAATAAAAAGCAGTGCAAACAGCCTCCTAAGCAGAGTAACTGCAAGGGCACAGCTCCATTAAAATGTTAAACACTGTTAATGATATAGAGTTATATTGCTTCTCCTTGAAGTACCTTTTATGAGGACATAATCTCATGGTTTGTCACCAGCCTCCATAACTCTGAAATTCCTCTGGAGTTTCATATTATACTTTTAAATATTTCTAGGAATTTTATATCATGATCCAAATATAAGAGATTTTAACTTAAATCTGTGGTTCATCACTCTTTGGGCAACCTCCCTTTAAATCTTATAGCAAAATTTAATGTTCTAGTAGTATGTCACGATTGTAGTGAATTCTTAAGGCCTTTGGTTCACTTAGCTTCATATCCCATTTTAAGAAGTTAGAGAAGGCAGAGAAGGGTGAAATATAATTCAGAAATATTTCCATAAAAATGGCTGCAAAACAAAAACACTGTGGGAAAGAAAGCAATAAACTTCAGTCACTGAAAAATGTCCTCACTTGAAACCTCTCTTGCTCCAAAATACTAGGTAGAGCTGGTTTGAATGCAATTAATATTTAGTTACTGTAGTTCTTCACCCTAGTTTAGAGAATACTTAACCACTCCAATTTACAAATGTAGAAAATAAGACTACTGTAAGATCATCTAAATGATTCAATCCTTAAAACAGAACTTCACCTGGAATGTTGACAACTTTACATTTTCTCTGAGTTTAAACACAAAAGATGGTTATTATTTTAATATGGCCATGCAATAAAATCTTAACTATGTACAGATATTAATACAGTAAAAGATAAAACCAACTGCTTTTGAAACCAATATACAAGTAGTTTTGGTGTCCAATTCTTCTTAAACAAGGATAGGTAACAGTATTTGAAAGAAAAAACTTCCAGACATCTCAAAAATACTGATATTTAATTCTCAGGAGTACAATAATATTTCAGGAGTCGTAAGTAACACTATATGTAAAACATAATGTTAACAGTAACTAATACTAACATTTACTATGTACCAGCACTATTCTAATGGTTTTACACGTATTAACTCATTTAATCTCAACACTCAGAGGTAGTGTTTCATAGACAGGGCCACGGAGGCATAGGGGGTGAAAATAACCAAAGAAAGCCACACAAAAACTACCGGTAAATAGCAAATCTAACTGGAACATGAACTCAGATTGCTGGACTCCAGGTACCACACACAGGTTTCTTAAGAAAGTAATTACAAACAGTGCCACCATTTTTTAAAACTGATCATGCATTTAAAAAACCAACCAACCAACCAACCAACCAACCAACCAACCAACCAACCAACCAACCAACCACCTTTCTCAATGGTATGCTGTGCAGTAGGCTCTATGCAAGTCCCTCAGTGAACAGAGCAAGCAGCACCTCTGCCCTCCAGGAGCTCTGTCTACCACCACGGGAGACCAACTCTAAACTAAGGATAACATTTCAGGTGTTTGCTTCTCCTACACTATGACATACACAAAGCCTTTTTGAGAAAGACATAGCAATGTCTTCAAAGAGTCCCCTATATATCACATAGACTTGGACAAGGCACTTTTTTGCTGTTAATCATATATTAATAAAGAAAATACTATTTTGCATGGAGAACTTTAAGAAAATCAATAAACAGCACAATTACATGGAAAACATGTACCTGTGACTCTGGATTGCTTATTGTTACCCATGACACTACCTGTGTTGCAGCAGAGTGGGATACATAAGGACTACTGGCATATGGTCAAATTAATTCCTCATGGGTGGCACTTTCCAATGTGTTGCAGAGATGTTTCACTTCTCTAGCCTTGCCCATTAAATGCTAGTGGTTTCCGCCACCATTCAGGTATTGTGAAAGGTAAAAAATGTCCCCACATATTTCTGAACACCTCAGGAGGCAGAACTAGTTATAAATGAAAACCATGTTGTGTACTGTGGATGTCTATTGTTTTCCCTGTATTTCATTTTATTGTAATTCCTATCCTTATTGCTCCAGCTTAGGCTTGAGCCCTGTGGTTGGAATCTAAGTCACACTAATAAGGCAACTCTCTTCTAAAAACTCTGCAAAGACACCATCTGTATACATAAACTCTCTTCTTAGGATCAAGAACACTATGGATCCTTTCTTCACAATTAGAAAAAGCAAGAATTAGATGATAAGTTTTTAAGTAACAATACATACTTTTGTGTGTGTGTGTGTGTGTGTGTGTATATATATATATATATATATATATATATATATATAAAACTTTATAGATAAATGTTTTTAGATTTTTGGGGGGTAGATACCTGGAAGAAAGATTGCTGGGTCATATGGTAATTCTATTCTTAACTCCCTTTTCTGAGGAACCTCCATGCTATTTTCCATAGGGGCTGTGAGGGTTCGTATTTCTCCACAGCCTCTCCAGCACTTGTTATTCCTCATCTTGTTGATTATAGCCATAATGAGGTGGTATCTCATTGTGGTTTTGATTTGTATTTCCCTAATAGCTAGTGAAGTTGGCCATCTTTTCATGTATCTGTTGTTTGTATGTCTTCTTGGGAGAAGTGTCTAATCAGGTCCTCTGCTCATTTTTTAATCGGATTGTTTTTGTTTTTGTTGTTGAGTTGTACAAGTTCTTTATATATTTTGGATATAGCCCCTTATTGGAGCTATTATTTGCAAATATCTTCTCCCATTTGGTTGGCTGCCTCTTTGTTTTATTGATGGTTTCTTTTGCTGTACAGAAGCTTTTTAGTTTGATACAGTCCCATTCATTTATTTTTGCTTTTACTAACCTTACCTTTGAGGTCAATTCATAAAATCCTAAGGCCAAGGTCCATAAGTTTAGTACCTATGTTTTCTTCTATGCATTTTATTGTTTCAGGTCTTATAATAATTACGTCTTTGATCCATTTTGAGTTAACTTTGGTTTAGAGCACTGTACAGTTTCATTGTGCATGTGGTTTTCCATTTTCCCAGTACAATTTACTGAAGAGGCTTCTTTTCTCCACTGTACATTTTTGGCTCCACTGTTATAAATTATTTGTCTATATAAATGTAAGTTTATTTCTGGGTTTTCGGTTCTATTCCATGGGACTGTGTGTCTGCCTGCCAGTATCAAGCTGTTTTGATTATTGACACTTTGTAGTATAGATTGAAATAGGGGAGTGTGATGTCTCCAGACTTCTTTTTTATAGGATTGCTTCGTGAATTCAGGGTCTTTCTTGGGTCCATACATTTTTTTTTTTTAAATCTGTATCTTGAAAGAATGTCATTGGGATACTGAGGGGAACTGCATTAAAACTGTGTCTTGCTTTTGGGTAATATGGTCATTTTAACTATATTGATTCTTCCAATCTGTGAACACAGAGTATCTTTCCATTTCTTTGTGTCTTCTTATAGTTTTCAGTGTATAAGTCCTTCACATTTTTTAAGTTTATTTCTAGGTATTTTTTTTTTATTGTGATTGCAAAGTATTGTCTTTTTATTTCTTTTTCTAAAGTTTCATTATTAATATATAGGAGTGTGCAATAGATTTTTGCACATTGATTTTGTATCCTACTTCACTGTATTTGTTTATTGTTTCTAATAGTTTTTTGATAGTTTTTAGGATTTTCTATATAAAGGATCATTTTGTCTGCAAAAAGTAACAATTTGACCTTTTCATTTCCAATCTGGATACCTTTTATTTCTTTCTCTTGCCTGATTGCTCTTTCTAGGACTTGAAGTAGTATGTTGAATAACAGTGATGACAGAGGGCATCCTTGTTTTGTTCCTAATCTTAAAGGAAAAGCTTTCAGTTTTTCACCATTCAGTATAATATAACTGATGGTTTGTCATATATGGCCATTACTTTATTGAGGTACTTTCCTTCTACACACATTTTATTAAGTGTTTTATTCATAAATGGATGGTTATCTTTTCAAATGCTTTTTTGCATTATTAATATGATCATGATTCTTATCCTTTATTTTGTTCATGTGTTGTACCACATTGATTTGCGTGTGCTGAAGCATTCTTGTACCACTTGATCATGACGTATAATCTTTTAAATGTATTGTTTTATAAGATATGCTAGTATTTTAAGATTTCTGTGTGTATATTTATTGGAGATATTTGTCTATAGTATTCTTTTTCTGAGTTATCCTTGCCATGTTTTAGTATTAGAATAATGGTGCCCTCATAAAATCAGTTAGGAAGTACTGCCTCTTCTTCAATTTTTTTAGAAGAGTTTGAGAAGGACAGGTATTAACTCTTTGAATGTTTGATAGAATTCACTAGTGAAGTCATCTGGTCCTGCACTTTTTGCTTTGCAGATGTTTTTATTGATTGTTTCAATTTCCTAACTGTTGATCAGTACCGTATATTTAGATTTTATTGGTCTTTGGGATTCAATCTAGGAAGGTTATATGTATTTCTAAGAACCTGTCTACTTCTTCTGGGATACTGAATTTGGTGGCATGTAGTCTTCCACAGTATTCTTGTATGATCCTACGGATTTCAGTGGTGTCCATTGTAACTTAGCCTCTTCCATTTGTGAATTTTGTTTATTTGAGTCTTTTCTCTTTACTGCTTAGTGAGTCTACCCAAGGGGGTTGTCAATTTTACTAATCATTTCAAAGAAATAGCTTTTTGTTACATTTTTTCCTACTGTCTTTTTGTTCTTTATTTCATTTATTTCTGCTCTAATTTTTATTACATCCTTCTTTATGCTGACTTAGAGCTTCATTTGTTCTTCCTTTTCTAGTTCCTTACCATGTCATGTTAGGTTGTTTACAGTGGATTTTTGTTTCTTGAGATAGACCTATAATGAAATAAACTTCCTTCTTAGTGCCCCTTGGTATATCCTAAAAGTTTTGATGTTGTACTGTCATATTCATTTGTTTCCATGCATCTTTCGATCTCTCCTTTTATTTTGTCTTTTACCTAGTCATTCTTTAGTAGTATGTTGTTTAATATCTACAAATAAATGATTTTCCCAATTTCTTTTCTTTTTCTTATTTTGCAGTTGATCTACAATTTCCAGGCACAGTGATTGGAAAATATGTTTGGTGTGATTTCAATCTTCTTAAACCTTTCACATGCAAAGACATCTCAAATATATCATGTGTTTCTTAAGCCTTTGTAAATACTGATATCTCTGAGACACATACAGATTTGTTTTGAGTGCAGTTATAATGCAAATATTATAAAGAAATAATTATATTCAGTGTTAAAGTGTGAACTGTAGAAATAATCCCTTTAAGATGTCTGTTTTGAATTTCCATATAAATGATAACAAAAGCCAAATGAGGTATTTGAGTGAAAATGGCAAGACTGATACTCAACAATATTCAACAAATTCGAATGAGTGACTGTTCAACAGAAGATTCAAATTCAAGGGAAGGTAGCTTTAGTCAATATAATATTCACAAATGTGAAATACCTATATCTATATCAGGCAGTAATGATTATAATTCAGGAAATGAAGAATGAAATTGGGAAGAAAAAGAAAATATTCCAAATATAAAATCATTTACTTAGATTGCTGGTATAAACACATTAGTTTTGCGAAGACTAGGAGCAAATCCTATGCCTCTTTGTGTTTTGAAACAAGTGCTAAGTGATGATTTTTTTTGAAATGATAAGCATGCAAACAAATAGATACACAAGTCAAAAGATAAAGGACCAGAACTCAAAAAAGGATGAATGGTTTTTAGCAACAAGTGATGAAATGAAAGCATACTTTTCATTATGTATCATAATGTCACAAATGCAAAAATCTAAAATAGGAATATACTTATTAAAAAGAACAATATTAGAGACACTGACATTTTCAAAAACTATGCCTTCCAAACATTTCTTGGCCATATCACATTGTCTTCACTCTGTGGATAATAAAACTGTAAGTAAAGAAGACAAAATACTAAAAGTGTGAGGTATAGTCCACTACTTGAATAATAATTTTGAACAATTATACACTCAGCTGTCTCCCTAGATGAGTCACTGATGAAATTCAAAAAACATGTGGGGTACATGTAATTTATAGCTAGCTACCAAACATGCCAGATTTTGAATCAAAGTTTACAAGTTATATGAACCCGATACGGATATTGCATCCACAAATGTTATGCTGAAAAATAAACAGTATTTTTTGCTTATATAGAATTTCATTTAATTCATATGTCAAGGAGTTAAATCTGCTGAGGCTAGTTTTGTGTCCCAGCATATGTATAGTCTTGTGTTCTAAGATAAAGTGTTCTGTAAATGTCAATTATGTCCATTTGATCTAATGTGTCATTTAAGGCTGATGCTTCCTTATTGATACCCAGTTTTCAATGGGGTGGTTAGGGCCTCTATAATACTTGTGCTTTTGTCAGTTTCTCCCTTTAGTTCTGTTAGTTGTTACTTTATAAATTTTGGCTCATATATATTAATGAGTGTCATGTCTTCTTGTATTGTCCCCCTTTTCATTATGAAGTGTCTGTCTTTGTGTCTTGTTACCATTTTTATCCTAAAGTCTGTTTTGTCAGATATAAGGCTACATCTGCTTTTCTGTGGATGTGTAATTTGCTTGAAGTGTCATTTTCTACCCTTTCACTGTGAGTCTATATTTGTGCTTGTAGCTGAGATGTATCTCTTAGAGGCAGCTTATAGTTGGGTTTTGTTTTTTGATCCAGTCTGATACTCTATTTCTTTTTACTGGTGAGTTCAGAGTAATTATTAATATATGAATATTTTCTATAGCCATTTTTTCTTGTTTTCTGGTAGCTCATTGTCTCCATTGTTTCTTTGCCTTTTTATTTCTGTCTGTGATTTTAGTTTGTGGCATTCTATGATATTTTCCTATGTTTCCTCTTTTTTATGTTATGTGTCTCTGTTCTGAAGTTTTTTGAGTGGTTACAATTAAGTTTATGTAAAATAAAGTTTCATATACGTAGTGGCCCCCCTGTTAAGCATGTTTCTTATTTCCATTCCCCTTGTGCAAATTGAGACCTTTACTCCTTCCCCTTTTGTTTTTCTTGTCACAAATTATCCCTATTGCTGTGAGTTGATTTCTGCATTGCAGTTGCCTTCCTTTCTTTTTATTTTGTTATGTTTTTATCTTCTTTAACCTTTATGATATGTTTAAGTGTGTAGTGCCCTATTTTGTATAGGCGTTGTCATTTCCTACTTCTGTCAGTACTGTTGCTCACAGTTTTGTATCCTTTTGACTTCTTGTTTCAGGTTAAATAGCCTTCTTCAATATTTCCTGTAATGCAGGCCTTGTGGTAGAAAGTTCCCTCAGCTTCTGGATGTTTGGAAATATCTTTATTTCTCTTACACACCTAAAGGATAACTTTGATGGATATATTATTCTTGGCTGGTGATTGCTCTTTTTTGATAGAATACGAGGGCTATATATAAAAAAAAAATCCAACCATTGTCAATATAACAAGAATGGTTGCATGGCTGGAGACTTTCGGGACAGCCCCTGTATTTGATTTTATTCTCTCCTGGCTTGTAGTTTCTACTGAAAAATCTGATGATAATCTAAAGGGCTTTCCTCCATATTTTACAATCTCTTTCCTTGGTGGCCTTGAAAATTCTTTGTCCTTAATTTTTGACAGTTTCAATATAATCTGTCTTGGAGAAGGTGTGTGGGGGATTGAAGTGGTTTGGTGTTCTGTTTGCTTCTTGAATTCAAGGATCCAGTTTTTCCATAGTTTTGCGAAGTTCTCACCAACTATTCTTTTGAATAGACTCTCTGTGACATTCTTACTCTCTTCTCCTTCTGATATACCCATTCTTATGTTACTCTTTCTGATGGAGTCACATAGTGCTTGTAGAAATCTTTCTTTTAACTCTTAAGCCTCTCTCTTCTTCCAGCTGCATCATTTCCATCTTTTTAATCTTCCATATCACTAATTCTTTCCTCGATATGGTCAGCTCTATTTTCTAAGCTACCTAATTCCATTTTTCATCTCTTTTATTAAGTTCTTCATTTCCAAAATTTCTATTTGGTTCTTTCTCTAAATTTCAATCTCTTTGGTAAAATATTTATTTTGTTCATTGATTTTATATCTGAGTTTATTAAACTACCTAGCTGAGTTTTCTTGCATCTTACTGAGTTTTTCTCAGAACTGCTATCTTGAATTCTCTGTTGTGTTAGTCACATATTTTCATATCTCTATGTTCATTCTCTGGAGGTTTTTAATTTTCTTTCGCAACAGCCTTGCTACCTTGGATATTTGTAGTAATTAATGAGTTTATCTTTCTGGGTATATATTTACAGGAATGGATTCTGAAGCAGGTAGCTATCAAGAGGTATTTCTTTTGCTTTCCAGTAGGTGGTGCTAACATTTTATATTTCTCTCTTGAGCTGAAGCATTTTATTTTCTCCAGTATTTTTGTTCTGTCTTCTTGTGTACTGAGAGCTTTCCTGGGAGATGGGCTTCTCCTCTGTGTCCAGGTTGTCTTAGTCTTAGGGCACCATACCTGTGGGAGGATGTGGTAAGTGATGGGGTTCTGAGCTTCTGGGAACCTCAGCCGCCCTGCGTGCCAACGCTGGGATCATCCAGGAAAGGTGGAGGCGGGGTAAGCAGGGAGAGGAAGCAGGTTGTATTTGTGGCTCCGAGCCACAGCTGTCTAGTCCCTACAACTACTTGCTGGAATTAGCCACGTTGTGTGTGTGGCACTCAAGAAATGTCCCCCCAGTTCTCAGGCTGTGGATGTTCTACTTTTTAACCCAACATTCACTGCTACAGTTTACTCTGGGGCCCTGGAAACACTGGGAGGGTGTGAGGGAGACGAGCTCTGGGAGGGTGGGTGGAGGCAGCCAAGTTCTTTGTCTTCGTCTTCTACCTGGCAGTGAGGGCTTTCACTCGTCTATATTCAGTCTTTGCCCCAAAGTCTGCCCTGAATGCTGGGTTCAGCCGTTTTATATGCTGATCCCTCAGGCAGGATTGCTGGGGCACCTGTCATCTCACTCACTCCTTCCCTCTCCTGTGACCACAGTGAGCTCCAGGCACTGCTGTCTCTGAGCTTCCCCATTCCTTCCTCTCCTCCTCACTCCGTTTGCTTACCTTCACATATTTCAATGCATGAATCGCTCAGCCATGTTTGTATATTGCATAGAGAATCCTTTGTTGAATTATAGCTGTTCAATTTACTATAACTTCCAAGGGAGATTTCAAGAAGCACCCTTCACACCACCATTTTAATGACCCACGATCTGAATAATACATTAAATCAACACAATTGCTAAGGAACATCCTCTTTACACCTCTGGCAAAATGAAACAAAATTCTGACACCTGGTATCTGGCAACAGATACCTTTTCTAAGCTCTGATCTGCTTGAAGTCAGACAGAAGGATGTGATCTTACCAATCACACCCTGCAATTCCTCTGAGTACTCATAGCAGATTCAGTTATCTTTGAAATTCTGAGAGATCGCAACATGGGCGTGGTACAGTTTTAAGCAAAAAATAAAACACATCTTCTATTTAAAATAATAAAATAGCCTATATCGAGAAATGCAACCAATACACTGTATTATAGATTTATAGGTTCTATTTGCTTCCAAAAGATAAGCATTATTAAATATACTTAACTTATAAAAATACAATATATACATTTACTATGCTATTTAAATATCCCAGCTGTGGGATATCACCATGGTAATGGGAATATATAAATAGTTCAATCCTCTATGTTATAATGGAAGAATTACTAATTTAATGAATGCAATATGCTTACAACAGGCAGAAACAATTTCATAATATAGTTATTAACCTGTTCATAAAAAAGTAGAGATGAGGTGAATATTTGAAAGGGTAGATAAAAAAATTGAATCATTCTGCTTGATAAAGACTGACAGTCACTCTCAGAGTTGAGAAAATGAAGTGGTTTTAAAATAAATGAACAAGGCAACAGAATGAGTAAAAAAAAAAAAATGGAAGAAAATTCAGGTAGAAAGAAGAGCTATGTCAAAATGATTGTGTGATATTTGTTTATAATATCAGTTGTAAAACAAAACTGTATAAAACGTATAATTCGATTTACTGTGCATATATAGTCAGTCTTCAGATTAGAACAAAGATAAAAAGATGCAAAAGATCAGGTCATGGCCCTCAAAAATGTGCACATGCAGGTACATTTAACATTTCCTTTATAAATATTCAGAGTGTGTTTTGGTGTGAGGGAATACACATATAAATAACACATTGGTCTTGACCTTAAGAAATAATAGTCTAACAGAAAACAGTCCTCTAAATAAGACATTAACAAGTTAGTGTAACTCCTGAAATGGAAGTACATATAATGTACTATGGGAACATAATGTCAGAAATTTATTTAACATAACAGATGCTTTTATTTACACTAAAATGTAAGTTTCACTGAAAGTTAAGTGGCAATGACTTATGAAATTTTTATAAAATTCACAATCTTTTTAACTGACTAGAGGCAGATCATTGCACGGAGATGTAATTGAAATCTGATTCAACTTAAAAACAAATAATTACAAGTTCTTTAAATTTCTCTAATATCTAACTGCCATAGGAATGTATGGAAATAACCCTGACTGTAGTGAAGGCACTATTAAATGACAGTATTGACTGCCTAATAAACCACTGAAATGGGACTTCTGGGACAATAATATCTGAGTGTATCATCCTCTTTTAACTATATAAACTAAAGCAAAAATTAATGTAAAAATCTCTTAGCTTCCTTGACAAGAAGCTCACCAGTGTGCCAGGGAGAACAAAACATGCTTGGTCTTGAGAGTGATGAAGAGATCAGAGAAAACCATTAGTGTTACATTTGAGCATTCTGCTCATTGAATGTTACGAGTGATGCCTTTCACTTGTCAGTGTTACTACTGAAACAAGGCTCAAGCTTCAACTTAATTCAGTGGAAAACAAGACAAGACTTTTTTTTCCAAGCTCATACAGGACAAATACTGTTGTTCCTCAAGAAGTAAAGTACACAAAGTTTTTGAAAGAATTATCACTCTTAAGGCCCAACTCCCCTCCCCCAATATGAATCATTGAAGGAAAAAAATCCAGTTAGTAAAGAAAATTGAAATGCCTTTTCTCTAGCCAGAAAACATTACCATCTAGATCACTTGAACTACTTGAGTATATGGTTCTCATATACTTTTCTGTTATCCCTTATTATCCATACATTCAGTAAACATTTTTAAAATATTTATGGAGCCCTAAACATGGGGACTGCTCTCTTTCTAAGGGCCAGAAAATATTTTGCCTTTAGTAAGCTAAGGTGTAAAATCACCGAAATTATGTAGGTACTTATAATCATTTAAATACATAACCATTTAAAATGTAAAATGG
>PVKE010047232.1:0-11992 GCA_004027555.1 Craseonycteris thonglongyai | reverse complement strand
TAAAAAAAAAAAAAAAAAAAGATTTTAATTCCTTATAGTTGTATATCTTTCCTTTTTATTTTATACCAAATCAATAAGGGTATTCATAAAATGTTTTTAATTTAATACTGAATTTCACTTAGGGAAGGTGGCCTTAATTCATTTCTTTATTAAGCATTTCTGAATATTTTCTCAATATTGTATTCTCTCAGTTTACATGTGTGTATATACATGCATCTATATGCATATGTTTTTTTGATCATTTTTTAAAAGCTTATGCATTATTCTCTTATTAAAAAAAAAGGGGGTGTCAAGGAAAGGTCAACTCTGAAATGTCAGACCAGAAAAAAGACTGCTCTTCATATGGCTTCTTATACTTTATTCATATATTCACTCAGCTTTGTTGCCAATCTGCTCCATAGCACTGTGAATATCGGTGTCTGTATTTTATGCTCCTTGTTGGTAAAAGTCAAGGTTTAAAGAAGCACCTAGATCAAGGCTGCCCCTATTACCTCTCTGTTAGTTAATGAAGCAACTAAGGAATTGAACATTTTAAATGCTAGAGTTGTGATGCTGCCACTATTAATGACTTTTATTTGCTTATTTTCTTTCTTTTATATTGTGAAAGACAGACTTATTCAAAAAAGAAATCAAACACTACAGAAGTATGTAAAGTTAAAAGCCTACTGTTTTCTTCATCCCACAACACCCTACACACGTGCACGCACACACACACACACACACACACCCTCTGGATCCAATTCCCAAAGGAAGCCACTTATAAAAGTTTGATGCATGTCACTCCAGGTATTTTCTATACATGTGCAATTTTACACATGTGGGCTCATCATATTGCTTTGTAACTTTGTCTTGTTGGATGAAGCTAAAAACTAAATTTCTTTATCATACAATTCATACTGTAAAATTTATCATTTAGATCAGGGGTGTCCAATCTTTTTACTTCCCTGGGCCACATTGCAAGAATTGTCTTGGGCCATGCATAGAACACACTAACACTAATGATAGCTGATGAGCTAAAAACAAAAATTGCAAAAAAATCTCATAGTGTTTTAAGAACATTTACAAATTTGTGTTGGTCTGAATTCAAAGCCATCCTGGACCGCATGCACCCCACAGACCACCAATTGGACAAGTTTGATTTAGATAAAATAACCATTAATTCTCTACTTAAGAAAAGAACAAGCAAAGTTAGTATACTTATACTCCTAGCTACTTCCTAACCTTTCTGTATTTCCTTTTTTGCTATATAATTTTTTATAATAGTTACATTCTATTCTAGAACCAATATTCTAAGGTATTTACCTTAGTTTGTGTTTAAATGATTTAGTGGATCGCTAATTTTTTTTAATTTTTCCCATTGCAAAATTTTTATTTTGATTTATCTCTTAGTTGGCCAGATTCATTCCTAAGTACAGTAGTTCTTTCTATAAGAGCTCTCACTCATGAATCTTTGCATACTTTGGAATGTCATCCCTTAATTTTCGATCTATCTAAATGTTTTCCATGATACAAAATCCTTGGATCATAGTTTTCGTCCCTCGGAAGCATATTGATAGACTTTGCTTCCTTGTGTTCTGATGATGTATATTCCCTGGACCAGGTGATTCATCCCATTTACACATGACTTTGCAATAGAAAGGGAGAAGCTGGCTATTCACTGGAGTCTTTCTTTTATCTTGAAGTGCATTAACATCACTATACTGTGTCCTGCGATTGTTTTTCTGAATCAGTCCCCTTGACTTCTTTTCAGAACATAATATGCCCCATCGGTCTTCAGAATTGTATTTTCCTTTCAAATGAATCTTTGTTTTATGGTATAGTTGTTGAGGGGTTTATTTTTATCTGTTGTTCAGTGGGGGAAACAATGTGTATACATTGGCTTTTTACTTAATCTTCCACATCTCTCATTTTCTCCCTAGTAACTTGTAGCTAATTCTTCTTTTCTATCTTATGTTTGTTGGATATTTCTCCATTTATGGTTTATGTTTTAGATCTGTGAGTGTATAGAGACTTTTTCAGTTTATTCCCTGGATAATTCTTTCTCTGACTGATGCTTCTCTTCTATTTCTCAGGAACAAAAAGCATGCATTTTTGAGTGTGTGCGTGCAAGCAGAGGAGAGTGTATAGGGATGAGGTAACAGGCAACTCCAAATCTAAGAAGTTGTCTGAGCACTAACTCTTTCTCACTAAATCAGCAGTGCCTATGGTCCTAGGAAGGCATCCACCCTTAGCTTTTTGTGTCCTCCCCAAAAGTAAGCAGCTGGCCTTGGTGAGAGGTTGGTGAAATGCTTAGTGCATTCTATAGTAATAGGACTTTTGCTTAGTGATTTCATGTATGTTTATTCTCTACTTTAGAAGACATGGGTCAGCAGCTACAATACAAGTTACTTGTCTCGCTTCTGCTCCACCTCACCCAGTGGTTTCTCCAGGCTACTCCAGGTCAGAATTATGGCAGATGGTGTGTACACCCAGTCTAGTCTGGCCTGTCACTGTGCAATAAGGAACTTGGGCCTCACATGTGCTTTCCAACTGGTCTCCTAGGGCCTGTGCACACCATGAATTGTCATTGTTTCAAGCAAAAACTCTTATCTTGGGCTCCTCAAAATCTTTGTATTTACTTTCAGAGATTTCTACACTCTGTTCTATGTCTGGAAAGTACATTTCAGTTTCAGCATCCTCACTTGATTTGGTCCATACTTTGTTATTTGAAGTTATCACACAGTTTCTAATTTCATCATAAATCTAAATTTCTTGCCAAGTCCCTCCAGCCCCAACCCCAACCCCACCCCCCACCCCAACCCCAGTTCTTGTGAGTTTTAGGGAGGAAATTACAATAAAACCAACCACGTCTCTGCCGCCTTTTACTGAAGTGTCTTTGGCTAATGAATGGAGGGTTGCCAAGGACACACTAAATATTTGGTTTCCAGCTGGAGCTTGAATGTGCACTGTGAATTGAAAAGATTCCAGTGATAGAATTGGCTGAGGTAGAAAAAGTCATTGAAACATACAGAAAGCCTTTTTTTGAGAATGTTTTTTGATTGACACAATACTGAGAAGTTCACTGACAAGTGGAGCTTTCAGACACAAAATTTCAGAGAAGGGGAAATTCTTGTATGCATTTAACCATGAAGAATACTCACATTCTTTAACATGGGAATACTTTGATTAATTGAAAGAGCGTTTGATGGGGGTTGGTCAAGAAAGCTCTTAATGAGTTTAGAAATTGATTACATTAAGACTTGAATCTCCATTTTATTTCAACAGAAAGTTGTATTTGCCCCTTCATACTTCAGAGAGATTTATTTCTTCCTTCCTGCGCTGCCCTCTTTGCCCGATTGCTTCTGATAAAATTTTTCACACTTTCCCTGAACCTCTGAGATGACTAGTACTGCTTTCTAAAACTGAGTGCCCTGCCCCTCTTTCTGCCCCACCCCCACCCCATGTTTTTTCCCCTCAGCATTCTCTGGAATTATGTGAAGTAACTTTCAAAATTGCAAAGCTTCAGATGTGCGCAAGACTTAATTCTTACTACTATGGTGATTTTTGTCTCTGCCTGTGTCCATGGCAATGGACATTTGAGAAGCAAGAGCCCCCGATCCATGGAAATAAAATTCAGAGAATGACTTAGGAAGTGACAAATACTGAAATACAAATTGAACCCTTGTCAGTCTGTCACCATTGGCCAAGTGCTATTATATGTGGGGGGGGACTGTACTAGGCAGTAAGAACTGAGGGAGAAAGAAAACAGAGTTTCCATATCCAGTGATAAACTTTTCTAGTAGATCCAGCTGGTCCAACCCACGGCCCGCAGTCCACATGCAGACCAGGACGGCTTTGAGTGTGGAGCAACACAAATTTGTAAACTCTCTTAAAACCTTATGAGATGTTTTTGTGATTTTTCTGTTTTAGCTCATCAACTATCATCAGTGTTAGTGTATTTTATGTGTGGCCCAAGACAGTTTTTCCAATGTAGCCCAGGGAAGCCAAAAGTTTGGACACCCCTAAACTAGCTGCTTTGGTTGCTATGGAGCTGTTTCTGTAGCCCTTGCTGGGAGTGGTTCACACCCACACTGTTCCTGGGGGGCGCTAATGACCAGAGAAGCATTAGAACAGGCCTTCTTCGTCCAGCTCCGTCTCCTGGGCATTGGAGACCAAGGTCATTCACGCTGTTATTTCACAACCAGGAACATTCATTGGCAGAATACTGGGCTTTACTTTCACAGTACTTTTAAGAGCTAGGCCAGGAGAACTGTTGTTTTTATCCCTCTTGGCTCAGCAGCTGATTAGCATCATTGTGTTCTCCAGGCTAGAAAATGACCTGTTATGAGCATGTAGAGACTTGGGTTTCTCTGTAATTAATATCAGAGAGGATGGGGACATATATGTCCCTTGAGTCATTGCAGCACTGGAGAACTATCTTTTGTCCCAAGGACTTGTGTCAGACTTACTTTCTAGAAACCTGTCAGGAGATCATGACCTTAATTTCGGTGAGAGAAAGAGATGAATAAGGGATCACTTATCACCGTTTAGCCAACTAAAACATGCTCTCAGATTTGATATTGCCTGTCCTCCCTGACTGTCACCCACCTTTGTTAAATCAGTGCTCTCCCTATGGCCTTTCTATCTTCTTCACAACTTAGCTTCTTATTTTCTGCTCCTCCTCAAGAGGCAAGACTGAGGGGAAAAAATATTGGATTTCTCCTCGCTGGCCACTGCTCGTTATACTCATATTTGATGTGCATAGGCCCTCACTCTCCTCCACTGTCACTGAGGTTGTTGCTCATTCAGGACTGAGCTTAGTAATGGGGAAGAAAAGGTGGTGAGAAGGAGTGCATGGTGGGAAAACAGGGGCTGGGGCCTACCCAGAAGGGAAGCCATCGCCATTGCCAAAGCTTCCCAGAAAGTAACCCTGGGCTCTGTCATCTCCATAGGCCCAGTCACTCCCTCCTCAGGAGACAGTGGCTCCTTCGGGGCCCCACCATAGTAAATGCCTGTAATCCACCTCCAGAGCCCCTACACGCTTGACGCTCTGGCTTCTTGTCCTGGCGGATGTGTTGGCTGTTGTTGTAGGGAATGTTAACAAAGTCTTGGGTGCCTGTTTTGGGGAGAGCTGAATGCCTTTCTGTTCCCACAGAATTGCAGCGGTGGGGTAAGCATGTGCTCTTGGCTCCAAGTTAGGCTGACCAGACATAACATTTTTTTTTTTTTTAGGATTTTTTTTTTGGAAGCCAGGATGGCTCAGTGGGTTAAGCACTCACTTTGCAGCGCCGGGGACCGAGGATCGAATCCCGGCCCCAGCCCGTGCAGACCCACGTGCTGAACTGGGGAGTGCCCCCAGTGCATCTCTCTGTCTCTGTATCTCTCTATCTCTCTCTCTCTCTCTCTGTCAAAACAATAAAATAATAATAATAATAATAATAAAGATTTTTTTTAATGGTTTTTGACAGAGACAGAGAAGGGGCAGGGCCCAGAGCAGTCTCAATAGTTGTACAGCATCAGTTTTCGACATGGTTTTGTTCTACACAGTTGGGCAGGGGCAGTGCAAGGGCTGGAACCAGGCTGGAGGCCTCATGCATGGGAGGCACGCCCCCTTGAACTGGGAGCCTAACTGGGGACCTCTCACATGGGAAGCTTGCCCCAGCGAGAACCACACTGGGGACCTCCTGCATGGGCAGTGCACCCCAGTGACGCATATGGTTTCACACAGGCCAGGGCCAGGATTTGATCCTCAGTCCCCAGGGCTGCAAAGTGAGAGTTCAACCCACTGAGCCATCCTGGCTTCCCTGAGACTTACCATTTTAAATGGGACAGAAAACAATGGTACGTCTGGTCAGCCTATAACACCTTGAATTTAGCCCAGCGAGATTAGGCTGACCATTCATACTATTTGAAATGGGACAGTACCATTGTTTTCTATCTCATTTAAAGCAGTACATCTGGTCAGCCTACTCCAAGTGTACCCTCCCTTGCTGGCACTTTGTTCCACGATGGGTCTGTCACATCCTCAGAGATGCAGCCAGGAACTCTGCTGGTGGCTTCATATGCACAGCATCGGTGCTGAGTTTGAGTAGACCAGTCACAGAGGAAGGCAAACAAGACGGGCTTGAACACTCTAAGCCCTCCCAGGAGTTATTTATAGACCTATTGTTTGTATTTCCCACTAATTATTGTTATATCCTGGTCTAACAAAGGACTCACAGGATTGGTTTTCTATGAAGAAACATTTCCCCTTATTTGGGAACTGCCATTACATGTGTAACTCACAGGACAGGTGTCGGCTGTCCCTGATTTAACGCCAGTGGGTGGTGGAGAGAATGGTGAGGGACGGAAAACAGGTGGTTCTGGTCTCTCAGTCATCAGAAAGCAACAGATGTCAACCCCCACACAGGACTCTCAAGCCAGCACTGTCACTACATTGTCTCACTGGCGGAAAGGACCTGCTGGGTTAGACAGAACAACTTTTAAGGCCACGCCCAGGTCTGGAAGGCTGGAGCACTATTTCAGTACCAGGTCCACATGGACCACACAGTGGCTGGTTCCCATCCCTTATGCTTTTGAAGACCCAGTTATCCTGCAAGGAAGCACAAATCCACTCAGTTGGAGAACTAGAAATCTAAACTAGAAATCCTAAGCATTTTGTTTCTGTTGGGTTGCTTGTCTCCCAGAAAGACTTAAAGCACAGAGCTTAATACATTCAAATATTTGTGAAAGTAAGAGAGAGACATATAGGTGTCAGAGGCCTTTTCTCAAAATCAAGCAATATGCATTAGGACCTATTGTTTCTATTGCAAGGCAGGTCTTTTGTTTGGCATCTAATTGATGCTCTTGGCCCCTTATCTGCTGTTCCCACTGGTGAACACAGGCTCCATCTTTAGCTGTGAATAGACACAGAAAAGTCACACAGATGATTTCAAACATTTTGAGACCAAGGAGGACAAATTCAATTTAGATGCCAGAAAAACGTGCTTCAGACATGCTGGGAGAGAAGAACAAGTCTACCTAGTATATCATGCTACTTTAGCCAGTTAAGAACTAGCTTCCAGGGAAAGCTGAATGGCTCAGTGGGTTAAGCGCTCGCTTTGCAGCACCGGGGACCAGGGATCGAATCCCAGGGCCCATGCGGAACCATATTCTGAACTGGGAGCTCCCCCAGTTCAGTTCTCTCTCTGTCTCTGTATCTCTCTCTCTCTCTCTCTCTCTCTCTCAAAAATAAATAAATAAATAAATATCTAAAAAAAAAGAACTAGCTTCCACGTGCTGAGACTGTTGCAAACCATTGGTTAGCTTTCAGGGAAAGATGGGGGTGGGGTTGGGGGTGGGGGAGAATGCATGCAGCCTCCCTGAGCCCAGTGCCCTGGGATACCCAGTGCAGTAATCTAAGGGAAAGTGGGCTGAGACATCCAGGGAAAGAGGCCTAGCCTGCCAAGGCGTGGGGCCAGCAGGTGGGTGGTACTACATCTAAATGGTCTTCTTCGTTTCCAGGCAACGTCCTGCCCTTGGAGAATGTCTGGCATCGCTGGCAGCTGCCATCCCAGTGGCATTCCTGGAGCCCACCCTGAACCGCTACAATCCGCTCTCAGTCTTCAACACCAAGACCCCCAGGGAAAGATCTAGTAAGTGTCTTCCCACAGAGGTCATCAACCCCAGTGCTGAGAGGAGAGCAGCTGCGAAGGAAGGCCACGCAGGCAGGGAGGAGCAGGCCTGCAGCACTCATGGTGCACGAGGGGAGACCCCAAAAAACCCAGAAGTTATAAAAGTTGTGTATTTATCTACATGTTTACACTTCAGTCACCTTCAAAGTACTCTCCGTTTTATGAAATACACCCATTGAGATGCTTTTTCCACTGCTCGAAACAGTTTTTGAACTTGTCAATTTTGATACCTTTTAGTGTTTCTGCCATTTTATGTTTAATCTCTTCGACTGGCAAAATGTTTCCTTTTGAGGACTCTTTTCATCCGGGGAAACCACACACAAAAAAATTTGGTTGGGGAAAGATCAGATGAATAGAGAGGGTGGGGCACCGGGGTCATGCGGTACTTGGTCAAAAACTGCTGAGCACTCAGTGTGATGTGGGTAGATGCATTGTCATGGTAGAAAAACCAGTCATCTGTTTGCCACAACTCAGAATGTTCCTTCCGTAAATCATGACACAACCTTCTCAAAACTTCCAGATAAAAATGTTGGTTGACTGTTTGACCCAGAGGAATAAATTCCAAGTACACAATCCCTCTCACATCAAAGAAAGATAATTCCAGTTTTGTTTTATTTTGTTGATTTGGCCCCATGTATTGATTTCTTAATGTTGGGTTAGAAAAGTAGGAGTCATCTTATACATGGGGGCATTTTATACATGAAAAAATATGGTATTCTCTGGCCCTATACAGAAAAGGGTTTCCACCCCCTATTCTAGAATAATTTAGAACTGGAATCTAGGGCAGGTTGTAAACCTCTGGAGAGTAGAAGGGAGAATCCTCATATATGTGATCCCACTGAAGAGCAGTAGAGTAGATGAGTTCGAGTAGGAACCTCGATTCAAGCTTGGACTTCAACTACAATTATTTGATGTAACATGAAGCAAAAATTACCACACTATAGCCTAATCAATATTAACCCCTTGACATACAAATAAGTCTCAGATATGTCATGTACTTCTTAAGCCATTATAAACACTGATGTGACAGATGCATGTAGATTTAATTTGCTTTGAGTGCAGTTATACTGCAGATATCAAGAAATAAATATATATATTCAGTGTTGAAGTGTGAACTGTAGACATAATTCCTTTAAGGTGTTTATTTTGAATTTGTATGAAAGTAACACTGAAAACCAAGTAGGGTATTCAAATGAAAACAGCAAGACTGATCTGATATGCAACAAATTCACATGGCTGGCTATCCTACAGAATAGTCAAGTGAATATAGCCCTATCCAATGTAATGTTCGTAAACATGCAAGACCTAGATCTATATCAAGCAGTGATGATTGTGATTCAGGAGATGAAGAATGGACTTGGGAAGAAAAAGAAAATATTCTAAATATAAACCACTTACTCAAACTTCTGGTGTAAACATTTTAGTTTTGCGAAGAGTAGGAGGAAATCGGGTGCCTCTTTGTGTTTTGAAACAAGTGCTAAGTGATGATTTTTTTGAAATGATAACCATAGAAACAAATAGATACATCAAAAGATAGAGTACCAGAATTCAAAAAGGACAGGGAGTGGTTTCCAGTAACAAGTGATGAAATGAAAGCATACCTTTTGTTATGATCATAATGTCACAAGTATAGAAATCTAAAATAGCCATGTACTGGTCAAAAAGATACCAAAATTTTCAAAAACTATGCCTTGCAAACATTTCTTATCTAAACCACATCATTTTCACTTTGTAGATAATGAAACTGTATGTAAAGAAGACAAAATATGAAAAGTGCAAAGTATAGTGAACTGTTTAAATAAGTTTGAACAATTATACACTCCAGATGCAGATGTCTCCCTAGACAAGTCACTGATAAAATTTAAAGGACCGCGGGGGTACATGCAACTTGTAGCTACCAAAGGTGCCAGATTTGGAATCAAAGTTTATAAGTTATGTGAATCCAATACTGGATATTGGCACCCATGAATGTTAAATTGAAAAATAAATAGTATATTTTGCTCACATAGAATTTCATTTAATTTGTATGTCAAGGGGTTAAGAAAAAGAAGGAAAAAACCCAAAACATAGTAACCTTTTTCAAATCAGAACTATCCTATTCAGAACCAATATTTCCTTAAAATATTTAAGTTAGACCAGTAGATGACTATGTAGATTGCATATCGATTCCATTTAGTTCAAGCCCCCTTTTCTAACCATCATGAGATCCTAAGGGAGAGAATTCTAAGAGAGTAAGGGTTCATTCTATGCTATTCTTTATCGCTATGCTTTCTGTCTAAGAATGCAGAGCACTAAGCCATGGCAGCTTTATGCCCATTTATTTTTGTTACTTCAGATAAAAGCAGAACATTGCCCACAGAAGTGATCACCAGGATAATTTGGATGAGTCCACTTCATAAAATTCTTTTCCCAAGCTAGAATACAGTGGAGACTAGTGTTCTCAAAGCTAGTTAAGAGACAAACGTTGCGGAGATACCTCCATTTTCCAAAGTCTCATATGAAATCTCTATAGCCGCATCTCACTCTTTCTCCCCTTTCTTAGACTATCAAAAATGTATTTCCAACCTTGGTTTTTTTCCACGCTCTCATGATTCCAAATGAGTCACATCTTGCAGTTTGAGTGGGAGCTGAGCAACGGAATGGTTTTGGTAACAGTGAGAAAGGGCTGTGACATCTGAGGCAAGTGCCAGCCCATGTGTTGCTCCCCAATTCCAAAGAGACATGGGCCCAGTCATGACTGTGCTGGGCACTGATATCTTCATTCTGCTAGCTGTGACTCAAGAAATTGTGTGGCTCTGTCTCTGTATCACCAGTGTGCAGAGCTGCACCTTGGGAAAGAGAGAGCTACTCTGCTCTTGGGTTTACAGAGGTGCGGCAGCAGGCAAATGAGAACTTGACAAAGATTGATGGAGGAAACCCTAGGTTGGCTTTGGAGGGGGGTGACTATCTCATTGTTTCCCTTCTCAAGGGCTATTTCAAAACTGTTTCTTTTTATTTTACACTGATTTAACAAGACATGTTCGTAAATAAAAAGTAAGCATTCATCATTGCATACTCTACAAGGAAGAAAAGAGACGAGGTTGTGATTAGAGATGACATAGTTCTTCATCCATCAGTGACACACTGTGGGACTCAGTACCCAAGGGCCCAGAGCCCATGTTTTTCATCATTCAGTTAATCAACGAAGAGTGAATGCTGATCATGAGTATGGCTCCTGAAAAGTAAAGTGTATGTGAATATGTATTCTAGGATAACCAAGTTAGCCTGCAGCCAGAGAATGACTGATGGCTTAATGGACTCTAAGGAGGTAGACTTCATTCATCATACAAAGTGAATGGCCTTAGGGGATCAGGAGGGGAAGGAATGTATAGAGTAACAAATGATATGAGTCTTTGGTTTGGAAATACAATATGAACTGATTTATTTAGCCTTCAGTCAATTGGATCTCTCTTTTAATTGACAGTTGGTGTTTTGTCAGCAGAGTTATTCATATTAGTAACTCTTTAATCCTATAAGATCTTAGAGCATTTTCTGACTCATGCAGAAATTATTAAAATATGCCTAGAAAAGGTTTAATGCGGTCTAATTCGGTTATATGTCAAAACTAGAGAAAATCTTTGGCAATGTGGCTGTGATCTATTAATCAGAATATTAGGTTGATCAACACACTCTAGTCACCAGCTGGTTTACTTTCCATACACCTACTGGAATATTCCGTCAGAGAGAGAGGAGGTCCAGTTCCCAGGTGAGTTCTCTCTCTGCCTTGACTGCAAAGAGGTAGAGCTCTCTGACTCTGTGTTCTTGAGGGAAGACCTGCTTGGTGAAGACAATACAACTTTAGGATCTAACTCAGTGGTTCTCAAACTCTAGCATTCATCAGAATCACTCAAAAATCTCATGAGGAGAAAGATTGCTGAGTCCTATGCGTAGTTTCTAATTTAGTAAGTCTGGGTTCAGAAGATCCTAATAAGTTTCCAGATGATTCTGCTGCTCCTGGTGGGAACCATTGATCTAGAACAAGGGTCTCCAAACTTTTCAGCCTGCACGCCGCATTAACTATCAAACAGCAGTTTGGGGGCCAACTACACACTTGAGGTCCAAATAAAAAAGAATCAAAACATAGATGTTGTTTTTAATTATATATTTAATATTATTTTATTCAGATAAAAAGGTCTCCATGGGCCGGATGAGAGGGTCCGGCCCACGGGCCATAGTTTGGAGACTCCTGCTATAGACAATCAGGAGCCACTGGAAGTTTTAAAAGGGGGAGTGACCCGGCCAGATCAGTGTTTTAAACAGATCACGTGACAGATGTATGAAGAGTAGGTTTAACAGCAATG
>PVKE010047231.1:0-11992 GCA_004027555.1 Craseonycteris thonglongyai | reverse complement strand
CGGGGGGACAGTTGTGGGGGGAGGTGGGAGTGGGCACTAGATATAAGGTGATGGAAGGGGAACTGATACTGAGTGATGGGCACATAATACGATGCATGAATGATGTGAGGTGGACTTGTACATCTGTAAACTGTCTAATTGTTACCAACCAATGTAACCTCATCAAATTTAACAATAAATTTAAAAAAAATAAAAAAATAAAAAAATAAAAAGATTTTAGAATTTAAAAAAACAAACAAACAAAAAAACTGTATGATAATATATTTGTGTTGTTTTAAACCACATGAGTTGTGGTAATTGTTATAGCAACAATAGGAAACTGATAACACATGTCTAATTGAAATGTGATTATCTCAATATAGTAGTATTAACAGTATATGTGAATTTGTCACAAAAATAAATTGCATGTATTTTCATATCATATTATAGTTCTTAAAAATGTCAAACTACTGTTTATAGTCATGATTACTTCAAAACTTCAGTAGTTCTGTCTAGCACTAAGACAAATCAGTGCTAAACTTTATGTAGTATATTAATGAAAAAGCATATGTATTGCTATGCCAATAATTTCTTAATATACTTAATATTTTGATAGCAACATTTCAATATAATTGAGTTCCTTTGGAATCTTAGAAGATTTTGCATTTTTAAACATTAAAGAAGAGACCACAGGCTTAACCAAACTGCAGAAAGTACCTATGACAAATAAAACTTACCGTAACAATCCTTACTGCAGGGTCTCGTAGGCTACTGTAAACATTTTGACTTTCACTCAGACAGAAAGAGGATCTATGACAGGAGAGTAATGTGGTTTCACATACCTTTTAAAAGTATTATTTTGACTATCATATTGAGAAAGTATCACTAGAGACAAGTTTCCAGGCATGAGATATTGTAGATGGCAACAAATGGTCAGATTCTGATGATTTTTGAAGTTTGAACTAGTAGAATTTCCTGATGGAATACAGAGTCAGTAAAAGGAGATTTCTCTTGTTATTGTTTATATGTGTTTGTTTATTTGATTGATGATTGTGTGTGTGTATATGTGTGTGTTTGTGTGTGTGTGATAATCTAGTAGAAATTTTCATGATGTAGGAAAGTGAGAAAATAATGAATAGAGGGAGTACTTGAGTATGGAAGGAGGACGAGATAATTTGTATAACTAGACACCTAGTTTTTCACAGTAACGTGGATAATCATCTTTATGTCTAGAAATTAGGCCCAACTAACTTATTTTGCTATTCTTGTTTCTCGATTTTTGAACTTTCAATTTCCTAAAATGTTTATAACTCTCCGAAGTTATAAGCAGAGGCAAAATGTATTACTCAATACTAATATGAGAAAATAGACATAAGCAAAGGAATGGAGAATGGTTGTTATAAAAATGTATTTTATTTTGTAAATAAAAGCTCAAAATTTCTTTTTTTAATAAAAACAATTTAACTTAGTTTTATAACCTTGTTTACACAAAACTGTGTGCTATATGCTCTGAATAAAACATAGCTATTACTTCCAAAAGTCTATTATTTAAGGGAAAAATGTATATACTTGTTGAACATTAAATATTAATGTTACATTTATATAACCATTTATAGAAATGAAGAAGGGATTACCACAAGCAAGGTTAGAATGAATTTCTAGGTAAATCATAATAAAATTAAGAGCCGTAGGAAATTGGAGGAAGAAGTCATTTCATGCAACAGGGATGGATTGTTAGATCTTGTGCTATTTCCCAGTCAAGATACTTAAACAACAAAGTAGAAAACAGCCCTATATGGAAAACACCTGGACATATGAACATCTAAAATTACTAAATATCTTGAATGTATATGTATGTGTATACATGTTTACATGTACATGAATATATACACATTCTGAATATATATATAGGTATTCAGAAATTTCTACATATACTTTGTATGTGTGTGAAGAATATGTATAAGTTAATATATTTATAATATGAGGACCTGTTTTTCCATGTGCCATTTGGTCACCATTTAAAACATCAGTAATTACCAAGTGGATATGAACTTTGTAAAAAGGTGCGAATTAATTATTTTTTTCTTTTTTGCAACACATAGATGTGGCAGTTTTAATTTCCAAATTGCTCTTGCTGATCAGTTTTGGTCAGTGTTAGCTCATTTTTGTTAAGTGACAACCCAGCTAACCTTTTAATATTGACAATTATAAAGGAAAGAATGGTGTCATAATTTTTAAGATTTTTCACTTTGTAGTTGACTATTGTACTATTATTGAAAAAAATTTACCCATATAAGGAAAACATAAAGGGCTCAGGTTAGTTTTCTGAGACTGGTGTAAAAACTTAAGCCACAAACCCGATCATTTAAAACAATATATATAAGTTTATTTTTATCATGTTTCTGGAGGCTAGAAATTCAAAGTCAGAGTGGTAACATGGTTGCTTTATTTTGCTGGCTCTAAGGAAGAATCTGTTCCACGACACTCCCCTGGCTTCAGGTAACTGGCCATTGGCAATCCTTAGCATTCCTTGGTTTACAGTCGTGTAACTCCAATCTCTGCTTCTGTCTTGACATCACATCCCCACCTCCATGTATAAAAGGGCTCAAATTTTGCCACAGCCTTGCCAACACTTGTCTTTTTTATTTATTTTTTTAATAACATCCTAATTGGTGTGAGGTGACCTTTCAGTAAACACCTGAAACAGGTTTCTAATATGCCAAAAAAAAAAAAATGCATTGGTGATATACTGGTGAGCATAGCTTCCTGCCACATACGCAAAAAAACAAATAATTTTTTTTTAAGTAGAGTACCTATTAGATGTATACTACCTATTATACCTATGTGGAAAAATGTGTTTTGCTCCCCAAATACAATACCTGTCCACCGTTAAGTTTTATAAATATTAATTTTCTACAATTGGTAAATATAATTAGGTAATGTGTATTTCAATGATATTATTGTGATTTTATTTAACTACAATACCTATTTATTTGCTGTTCAGAAAATTATCACTTAATACATAGAACTATTCTTTAGACTGTTTGTGCCAGGAGCTACTTTAGGGAGTTAAGTGTACTCTTGAAAACTGCAAGCTATGATTCAGTGAACAACCCTTGTACCAAGCTGAAACTACCTTAATTGTAGTTATAGAGTCTTTTGAATATTCTTTCACCAATCACAATTGCAAGAATGGAAATGTTATAAAGTTTAAATCAGTCAATGCTAAAATACACTTTTTAATTCTTCCATATTCTTTCAAATAATGTTTTCAAAACATCTAAGCATCTCACGCTAAGAATCAAAATGGTTCCGCAAGGACAAAAGCGAATACTAAAAAAAAAAAAAGTGACTTTGCATTTTAGATGTGGTACAAATAGTGCCCAACATGTTCATTTTCTGTTTAGTATGATTTGATTTCCATCAAAATCAACAAACATTTTTACGTGGATCTGTTTTAAATGAAGATAAAACAGTTCCCTCTAAGGGGACAGAAAGGAAATTAGAAAGTAAAAGGCAGGAAGCCTACCGTTACACTGTTCTGCTCCATAAAGAGAGCAATGTCTTTAATTACAAATCAGTGTTTTTGAATTAAATCTTATCAAGTGAAACCAAATCTAAACTACATCTAATCAGAAATTAGTATACTCTTAATGAGAAATGTAATTTAATAATAATTACAATTTAACCAATTGTGGAACCAAATTGCAAAAAAAAAACAACAATCTAATTGGGACCCTAAGGACTTAAAATAATATATAGTATAATACTGAGGGTCTTGTGTACTAATATACATAGTACAATTTTTAATATATTAGTTTAAATGATGTGATGAAATGTACTGCTTGTATACAATCTTGCATAACACAGTAGACCCTCAGTTAACCAGCGCCCATGGGGATTGTTAGATGCCAGATAAATGTAAGTACACTCTCTGTTAACCGAAACTCAATCAATCAGCATTCTCAAGCAACCAGCAAAATCTCAAGCAACGGGCAAAATATTTTACCTGTATTTTATCACCTTTTGCTGATGATAGAAATAACATCCATTCTTACTTTTGCCTCTTTTTATGTGACTGTTAGTCTTGTGCATTACCAGGATTTTAATGATTTTATTAAAATATCACTAAGTTCTAATGACATAATGAAAAATGTAGTTTATTTTCATGTTAACCTATTAATTGAGGTTAATCTATTGATCTATTAATTGAGATATCACTAATGTAATTTTATTAGTAAATAAACTTACCCCTGCTTTCAATAGTCAGAATAGGTTCTATAGAATCTGACAGCAAAAAACATAAAAATTACAATCTAAGTTTTATAAACTTTACCTAGTTGTTCAAGATCCAGCAGAATATTAACTTAGAGTAAGTACCCAACAAATATTTGTTGATGAATTGATTCTACAAGTTCAAAAAACCTCACAGAAATTTAAAAAAAATTAAAGTACTGTTTCTTGAATCAAATGAGTAAAAGTGGATACATAGTTCTCTGATGTTACAATCACATCTTTCACAGTAGCTTATTATTATTATATATTAAAATAAATATTTTATGTATATATTGACAGAATATGGATGCTCAGATTCATATGTCATGTTATTCTAGTGTTAAAACACTCATTAATTTTAAGTATTTACAACATCAAAGAAGTATGTATATGAATCTGTTAAGTTATAGTTTCCATAGCCTTGAGAATCCTATAGCTAGATTTCTCAATAACTCAGTTATCTTCTCCTTTCCTTTTGCTTTATTTCTTGAGAATCCTATAGCTAGATTTCTCAATAACTCAGTTATCTTCTCCTTTTCCTTTTGCATAATGTTTGGTGTCATAGCTGAAGATATTTAAATATTATCTAGAGATAAGTACATCTTGCTTGGTATTTGAAGAACAAGCAAATAGACTATCATATTTGGTGCTCAGAAGTTCTTAATAAAGTATCACTTTGTTTATTTGGCAAATCAGAAAACAAAGTATAATACAAACCAGAATGTTAGTAGTCATTTTAAATAGATCTATTTCAATATAAACATTTCAGCACTCTTAAAGAAAATGCACTGCTTTTAATATTTTATTATCTTTATACTTTTATATTGTTGAATTTATTGAAGTGACATTAGTTAGTAAAAATTACATAGGTTCCAAGTGTACAATTCTACAGTAATAGTCTATGTGCTGCATTATGTGTTTACCTTAGTCAATTCTCCTTCCATCATCATATATTTGACACCTCCACCCTTCTTCCCCACTCCTTTCCTACCTTACCCTCAGGTAACCACTAAACTATTGACTGTGTCCATGTGGTATTTTTCTTTATTGCTTTTAGTTCTATATTCCACATATGAGTGAAGTCGTATGGTTCTTGGTTTTTTCTGTCTGGCTTATTTCGCTTAGCATGATGATCTCAAGGTCTGTCTATTCATGTTGACACAAATGGCAGTATTTCATCTGTTCTTATGGCTGAATAATATTCCAATGTATAAATGTACCACAACTTTTTATCTAATCATCTATCAAAGGACACTTTGTAGTTACCATGACTTGGTCACCATAAACAGTGCTGCAATGGACACTGGGCACATATATCTTTCTGGACTATGGTTTTTAAATTTGGGGGGTAGATACACAAAAGGGGGTTTTCTGTGTCATATGGTAGCTCCATTTCCAATTTTCTGAGGAATCACCATACTGTTTTCCATAGCAGTTGTACCAATTTGCATTTCCACCAGCAGTATACAGGGTTCTTTTTTCTCCACAACCTCTCCAGCACTTGTTATTCCTTGTCTTGTTGATAATAGCCATTCTAACAGGTGTGAGATGGCATCTCATTGTGGTTTTAATTTGCATTTCCCTAATTGCCAGTGATGCTGAACACTTTTTAAAATATCTGTTGGCCAATGTATGTCTGTAAGGGTGAAGTGTCTGTTAATAATTTTTGTCTATTTCCTAATTGGATTGTTTGATTTTTTGTTATTGAGTTGTACACGTTCTTTATATATTTTAGATATTAGCCCCTAATCAGAGGCATTATTTGAAAGTATTTTCTTTCATTTGGTTGGTTGCCTCTTTGCTTTTTTGATTGTTTCTTTTGCTGTGTGGAAGCTTTTTAGTTTGATATAGGCCTATTCATTTTTTTTTCTTTTACTTCCTTTGTCTTTCAGGTCAAGTTCATAAATTCCTCCTTGAATGTTTTCTTCTATTCAGTTTATTGTTTTGGGTCTTATATGGAGGTCTTTGATCCATTTTGAGTTCATTTTGGTATATGGCGACAACTTGCGGTGAAAATTAATTCTTTTGCACTTGGTTTTCCCAACTTCCCCAGTACCATTTACTGAAGAGACTCTTTTCTCCATTGTGTATGTTTTTTGCTCCTGCATTAAAATCATCTGTCCATATATTTGTGGACAGGGTTTGTTTTTGTGTTTTCAATTATGTTCTATTGGTCTGCATGTCTGTTTTTCTGCTAATACCAAGGTGTTTAGATTACTGACAATTTGTAGTATATATTGAAGTTAGAGAACATAATGCCTCCAGCCTTATTCTTTCTTTTTTAAGATTTATTTTATTGTTTTTGACAAAGACAGAGAGAGAGAAAGAGAGAGACAGAGAGAAGGGGGAGGACCCAGAGCAGTCTCCATAGTTGCAAGTCATCAGCTTTTGACATGGTTTCATTCCAAACAGGTAGGCAGGAGCCGCAAAGGGTGGGAACTGGGCTGTGGGCCTCCCACATGGGAGGCACGCCCCCTTGAGCCAGGGGCCAAACCAGGGGGCAAGAACTGAACTGGGGGCCTCCAGCATGGGAAGCACACCCCAGTTCAGCATATGGATCTGTATGGGCCAGGGCCAGGACTGCAAAGAGAGTGCTCAACCTGCTGAGCTAGGCTGGCCTCCCCTTATTCTATTTTTGTAGGATTGCTTTTTCAATAAATGTCTTTTGTGATTCCTTATGAATCCAATGTTGTTGTTGTTGTTGTTTTTAATTTATTTATTAAAAGAATGTATGTGGGACTTTGATGGGAATTACGTTAAATCTATATATTGCTTTGTGTAATATGGCCATTTTAACTATGTTGATTCTTCCAATCTATGAACACAGAATATGTTTCCATTTCTTTGTCTTCTTCAATTCCTTTTAATAGTGTCTTATAGTTCTTCATGTATAAGTCCTTCAAAGTTATTTTTTAAGTTCATTCTTAACTATTCTTTGTGTGTGTGTGTGTGATTGCAAAAGATATGGTTTATCTTATTTCTTTTTCTGAAGTTTTACTTTTGATTAAAAAAGCAACTGATTTTTGTATGTGGATTGTGTATCCTGCAACTTATAGTATTTGTTTATTGTTTTCTGATGTTTTTAGGGTTTTTTTACATAAAGCATCATGTTATTTGCAAAAAGTAGCAGTTTAACTTCTTTCCCTATTTGAATGCCTTTGATTGCTTTCTCTTCCCTGGTAGCCATGTCTAGAATTTCCAGTACTCTATTGAACAGAAGTAATGACAGGGTATATCTCTATCTTGTTCCTGACTGTAGAATAATTAGCTTCAGTTTTTGCCCTGTTCAGTATAATATTAGCTGATGGTTAGTCATATAGCATTTACTATGTTGAGGTACTTTGCTTTTATACCCATTTAATTATTTTAAACATTTATTGTTATTGTTTTTAACAGAGAGACAGAGAGAGACAGAAACAGACAAAGACAGAAAGAAGGGGGAGGGCCCAGAGCAGTTTCTATAGTTGCACATCATTAGCTTTCTACGTAGTTTCATGCCACAGGTGGATGTGGGGCTGTGCAAGGTAGGAATCAGCTGGGGGCTTCTCACGTGGGAAACACTCCATGGGCAGGAATTGAACTGGGAGCCTCCCACATAGGAGGCTCACCCCAGTGAGAACCAAGCTAGGGACACACTCCAGTTCAGCATAGAGTCCACATAAGCTGAGGCTGAAATACAATCCTCAGACCTCAGGTTTTCAAGACAAGCACTCAACCTACTAAGCCATCATGGCATCTCCTTTATTAAGTATTTTGATCATAAATCTTGTCAACTGCTTTTTCTGCCTCAATTGGTATAATCATATGGCTTTTATCTTTTATATTCTTTATGTGGCATATGCCATTGATCAATTCACTACCTATACTTTAAAGATTTGCTCTTGTGACTCAACATAGTCTCTGTGAACATTGATTGTGTTGCTGTGTTTTCACAGGATGATATATGTCAAATTATAAGAAGATGTGCCTTTGATTTGAAACATTTATTGTACAGTTCAGCTCTATAGTCCTAAAGCTTTCAAGGAAACACCATACAATTAACTTCTTAGGAAAAGTTTGAAATAAACAGTGACTTCTAAATGAGTAATCGCAAAATTTGTTATGCCACTATTCATACAATGTCTCCCAAATGTTAATACAAATATAAATCATCTGAGGATCATGTTAAAATATTGATAAATTATTCAGAAAAATTGAGCTATCACCAGAGATTCTTCAATTCAAACAAACTCTCAGATGTTATTCATACCACTGATATAAGGTCCAAACTATTAATGTATGCACCAAGATTCTACAAAACAATATAAATCCATTACCATTCAAACAGCTGACATGTGGAGCATCATTGATTATGTCTCAAATAAGAAAATAAAAAAATGTATTTGTTGTAAATACAGTCCATTATTTCTTCTCCAGATAAAGTCATCAGAATAGGCCTCTACTAGTTTGAAGTAACCTTCTGGTTGTGGCCTTCTATAACCTCTAAAATGAATGTCCCAGATCTGTTCAGGTTTTTCAGAAAAATTATCTCACCAGCCATTATCTCAGTGAGAACTATGCAAAGGTTAGTTAATATAATTACAGTGAAAATACATAGGGAATATAGAACACTTTGGTTCTTGCTATTATAAAACTTCTGCTTTGATTAATTGAGAACTATATTCTCCCTTAATTTTTTGAAGTCTAAAGAACACCTGTTCAATAAATACTCAAGACTGGCATGCTCTGACATCTTGTGTCAACAATAAGCAGTATTTCTTTTTTACTGTCTCTCCTAATTTCCCAGCTGCCATATCTTACAACTGTCAATTTGCCTGCTTCTTGCAAAATTACCCCTTTCTAATTTATTGTTCTTGTTGTGGCTTACAGATTCAAGTGAACAGTCCCATTAGATTCATGTTTAAAGGAAGAAAATGGACTGTAAATAAAAAAAGAACTTTTGGGTGTTTTATGAATAATGTAAAAGGCTTTTAGTGATTTCATTTCATAGTTATTTTCTAGTTCATGAAATACTGTATTTCATGGCAATGGATTTTTGTCTAAATTCCAGATATTTGATGATTGATAGTGATAGCTAGAAAAATTGTTTTGTTTTAAAGAAATAGTAATTAGAATAAATTGACAAACAAAATCCAAGTTATATAATATAGCAAGAGAATATTTATTCCTGGATCTTAAGATTTATAGTTTACAAATGAAAAAACTTTGGTCTTCTTTCTTTATCCAACATGCAAAATATAAGCAGATGCTATTATATATTACTGAAAAACTACAAAAACATGGAGTTCTAAAATCTTCAGATAAAAAGCAATTCAGGATTCCAGAGCTCATTTGTATTTTAATTTTTGTTCTTGAATCAAATAGCCTTGCCCTAAATTATGATTACTCTATTCACAGAGATTTATATCTATAGTCATGTCTATATAAATGAAGCCAAAACATAGTGAAAAATAAATTTCCATCAATTTATTTTATTGTTTGGCTAAGATCCAGAAACCTTATTTGCATTGTTGTTATAACGTTCTTATTATTCCAGGCAAATTAAATCAACCTTATCTCGTGCTCATGTTCACAATTTATCCACAATGTGTAAATCTAAAGTATAATTTGGCTCAATGTGAGGAAAATTTTGGGCATGTAATCTAAAATAAAATATTGTATATTGCTGATTTGTGCATGCCTCTCCAGAACTACCCCGAACTCTCCCCCAATATCATGGGTAAAGAGAACGCTGATGGCATTTTAGATACAATGCTTATGGGAAAGATTTAAAAAGTCTTGGCAAGCTATTCACCCAAGTCCTTAAAATCTTTACCATAGTAGAGATGTTACCGCAATTCTTTCTGGGTTCTAAATGTCCTGACATTACCTGCACAATTCATGTTAACTTTTTCTTATTTTCTTAGTCTTTCATTCCATTTATATTCTTTTCAGTTTCCTAATTCTTTTATTCTTTTTTACCTACTTGATCTCTATTATGTGTCATTGATGATGTTGTGATACTTGTGTTTTTCACATATCCGCAAAAACACACAAAATCTTAATTTTAATTTCATTTGGGAAAACTCTTAGAAATTTATTACTAGATTCATTTGTGATTTTTCTCAGCAAATTATATTTTTAAAATTCTACTCATTGTCTTGAATTTTTTTTTAACAACATTCCTCCCCCAACCCCCACCCTCAGTGGTGATGGGATTGTGGCCTTAATTTATTTTCCTGTCTTCATTATGAGGACAATAACATTACCTGTCTCATAGAGTTGTCATGAGAATTAAATGGGACAGTCATATGTAGTGCTTTGATCATTACCTGGCATGTAATAAGAGTTCAATGAATTTATCGAAATAATTATCAGTATTAACACCATTATAAATAGTATATCTAAATTGTCTCTGCAATTAAAAATCCTAAGAGCACTGGCCACTGGAGAGAGCAAGTATGAGAAATTATTGAGCATGGTGAGATGCCTGCACCTGTTAGACACTGCATTAAATAAACACAAAGAGTTTATCCCCCTTTTAACTCCCTTTGGAGTATTTAGATTATATTTAGAAAATAGATAATTTGATTCATGTTGTCTTTGACGTTGCTATAACAGGAGCTAATCTGCCTTTTCCCCAAAGAGAGATCAAACAATATAGCCTATGCACACTATTCAACTCTATTATAATTACAAGTTTATAGTTAGTTTCTATTAATAAAAAGTAATGCCAACTTCCATTTACAGTAAAATATTATAGTTTCAATTTAAAAGTTATACCTGTCATAAAAGAGAGTTAATTAAAATATTAAGTAAATAAAAATGAACAAATATCTTATGGATATCTCAGTGATTATAAGTGCAAATATGTGAATAGCTTAAATTTGGGAAATATCGATATAGTCGAACATTTTTATTTTACATAGGGGTAATCTGAGTCTTTGAAAGAACAAGTAGTTTACCTAATATTAGGATCCAGACCTAATTATTTCATAAACTTACTGATGTGCATTACATCACACTACATTTTATTATAGAGAATAATGTTTCATAAGTTCTTATTCTAACCTTATTAGACAGTTTACGTTTTTTTATAAAGAAGGAACTATTAATATTATTATTATAGATAGGACTCATATGCTTCCTTTATGTATAAGAACTCAATAACATTTGAACTGATCTGAAAAGAAAAAAGGAAAAAGTGCCCACCAAAATAAAAATATATAAAGAGTTAAATTTCAGAAATCTTAAACCTAGGAGATGCTGGGATGGCTCAGTAGGCTAAGTGCTCACCTTGAAGCCCCCATGGACTAAGGATTGAATCTCAGCCCCAACCCATGCAGAGACATATGCTAAACTGGGGTGTGGCCTCAGTTTGGCTCACACTGGGGCGAGCTTCCCATGTGGGAGACCCCTGGTTCAGCCCCCAGATCATGGGGGCATGCCTCCTGTGGTGGAGGGCGCTGGCCCGGTTCCCGCCTGTGCAGCCCTCACCCACTTATATGGAATGAAACTATGTCGAAAACTGGAGATGTATAACTAAGGAGACTGCTTTGGACACTCCCCCTTTTCTCTGTCTCTCTGTCAAAAACAATAAAAATAAATATATATATATATATTTAATATTTATTTATTTATTGATTGATTGATTTTATATTTTATTGTTAAATTTAATGGGGTGACATTAGTTGGTAACAATCAGACAGTTTCCCAATGGACAACTCCACATCACATCACCCATGCATCGCATTATGTG
>PVKE010047230.1:0-11994 GCA_004027555.1 Craseonycteris thonglongyai | reverse complement strand
CTGTGTCTGGGTACTTTGCCAGCATTGAGTGAGCTCTCTGAGTGTCTTGAGTATTGCAGCCCTGAATTCTGTTTCACTTAGATTTGATTCCAAGTGTGCAAGCTCTTTTTCTAAAGAATGCCCCTGATCTTCTGGAGGGGCTTTGGATTCTGAGGTGTGCATTGTGTTTGATATGGTTCTTTTTGCTTTACACATGAGTATGTTTTGCCTCTGGGGGTTTGCCTATCAGATGGGCTTCTCTTTATTTTTTCTTATGGGCTCAGTTGTGAGAGGAGTAGTTTTGGGGAGAGGTTTGGGGGTAGCAGTCAGTTTCTGTGCCCTGGGGTTGCTCTTTAGGTTGTTGTCTTAGCTGCTAGAAGGCAGGGTAGTACCCGGGTGTGGGGGCATGTGAGTAGGAGTTAGGGTGCGTCTGAGACACAATAGCAGATTCCTCTATCAGCAGGGGGGCTGGTGTTTCAGTATGGACAGGGCGCAGGAGCTCCTGTCTTTCTCCCTTCTGATCAAGCGTTTGTTTTTGCTTTAATCGCGTCTGTGAGCCGGTGGGGCTGGGCAGAGGTTGGGGTCATAGCTCTGCCGGTGGCGCTGCAGGGTCTCAAAGACCTGTGGGTTCACTCTAAGCATGTCTAATGTAGCCGATTGTGCTGCCTCCGTGTCCACTCGAGCTGTTGCCCTTGCTCCAAGAGACCTGTCTTCAAAAGATGCTCCCTCACAGTCAATCTCCTCTATAGATCAGGGGTGCCGAGCTGCTGTGGGCTGGTGCCCTGCTCTCTCCCTGCCCATCCAGGAAGTGGAGCTGCCCTGCTCCACAGTCCTTGTTCCACCTCAGTCTT
The DNA here is from genome assembly GCA_004027555.1 of Craseonycteris thonglongyai. Lineage (NCBI taxonomy): Eukaryota > Metazoa > Chordata > Mammalia > Chiroptera > Craseonycteridae > Craseonycteris > Craseonycteris thonglongyai. The sequence goes on along the minus strand of PVKE010047230.1, from coordinate 11,164 downwards.
CGTGATCTGATTAGGGCACCGTGTGCCACCCCTTGAGTTCGGATGTGAAATTGTCCACAGTCTTGTGGGGCTTCCACTCTCCTTAGGTGTCAGCTTCCAGCCCACCCTCAATGTAGCTCCACTTAGACTGTAGTCCCCCATACCCACTTTGTTTTTGCTAGCCCCGGGCCGCGCTTCACGTCCCTGTTCTGAACTGCTCCTCCCCTTCCCTCTCCTGCTCTCCCATTTTTCCTCTAACCTTTGGGTATTGTCCTGCATTTTGTGGTTTTCTCAGTTGAGTGTGCTTCTCAGGGTTTCCCCTGTGGATTCCCCTTTGTTTATAAGTCCCTTCCCAGGTAAGTATCGGGGTTCTCCTCTCATGCTGCCATCATTACGCCTCTCCTCTCCAACATTTCTTATAGTCATTAAAATGTGTGGTGGGAGAGACATATATAAAACATAAGTTTTATATATGCCTGACTGTTCAATATCTCTCTTGGGCCAGGACTTGCTTTCAAAATTACATGCTCAAATAACCTTTTCCCCAGAGGAAAAACAGCTTCACCTTCAAGTCCCTGTGGAGAATGAATATTGACTACAGATGCTCCTGAAAGGAGAGGAACCGACACCAACGATGGAAAAGCGGTTAGAGGACTCAACATACTTAAGGGGAGTCAACTCCTCCTTTTGGGCAAATGGCAACCCTGGCAGGACTAAATCCGGCTCTGCTGATCACCATATAACACCCAACCCTGCCAGTTAAAAAACCTAAATCTCAGGAATATCAATTTGTCCAAGATTTGTGGGCTATTAATGAGATAACAGAGGACATTCACCCCACGGTACCTAATGCATATACTTTGCTGACTGACATTCCTGGGATTTCCCAATACTCTATAGTACTGGACTTAAAGGATGCCTTTTTCTGTATACCATTGGATTCCCAATCCCAGGAATTGTTTGCCTTTGAATGGCAGGACCCAGATTCCCTGGTATGGGCTCTGTGCTCAATGTTGCTGGACAGTGCTGCTGCAAGGATTCAAAAACTCCCCTAAATTTTCTGGGGATGCCTTGGCTCACAATTTACAAACCCTACAACTAAAGAAGGGAGTACTTTTTCAATATGTAGATGATCTATTGATTACTGGTGACTCAGAGCAAAACTGTTTAGGAAACACTGTAAAGACTTTAAATCACCTAGCAAAATCTGTATACAAAGTCTCCCGAGAAAAGGCTCATATCTGTAGACACCGAGTCACCTTCCTGGGGTTTCTTCTTGAACCAAGAGAAGTCTTCTCAAGGACCAAAGAAAATCTAATAAGGGGCCTAGAAACCCCTACAAGAAGACAATTATGAGGTTTTCTAGGGATGGCTGGATTTTGTAGAATTTGAACTTTGGCCTCATTGCCTCTATATGAGACACTACAAGGGAGAAGGAGAGATGCCCCTTTACTATACTCCAAAATGTCAACAGGCCATTCAAAAGTTAAAGAATCTATTAAGTTCTGCACCTGCTCTAGGGTTACCCAATGTGTCCAGACCATTCTGGCTATATGTTCATGAAAAGCAGGGACTAAAAAGATGTGACTTGCCCTAGGATTGTTAACCCAAACAATTGGAACCAAACAAAGGCCAGTAGCCTGCCTCTCTAAAACTTTAGGTAATAGAGTGCAAGGATAACCTAGCTGTCTACGAGCTGTAGCCACTACCTGTGAACTGGTACAAGAAGCTGAAAAATTTACCCTAGGACAACAAATGACTATATTGGTACCATAGCAAGTATTGATATTACTGGAACAAAAGAGTGGACTATGGCTGACAGCTGGATAAATGGGAAAATATCAGCCCATCCTACTAGATAATCCAAGTCTCCAACTCCAGATCATCTCTGTCCTGAGCCCAGTGAGCTTACTGCCCTTTTCTCATGATCATTGATACATAATTGCTTAGAAACAGGGGAGTCAATTTATTCTAGATGGTTAGACTTACAAGACTAACTACTCCAAGATCCAGATTGGACTTTCTTTGTAGATGGAAGTAGCTTTATAGACAATGGTAGACAAAGGGCAGGATATGCGGTCATCTCCTTGGACAAGACGGTGGAAGCCAAGCCATTGCCTGCAGGAAATTTTGCCCAGAAGGTCGAACTTATTGCACTAATCGGGGCACTGAAACTATCAAAAGGTAAGCAGGTAAACACACTGACTCTAAATATACATTCTTAGTGCTTCATGCACATGAGGCTATTTGGAAGGAAAGAAGCCTCCTAACAACAGGAAAAGTGGAAATAAAGTATGCCTCAGAAACCTTACAATATCTGGAGGCCATACAGGAGCCTGCCCAGATAGTTGAAATGCATTGCCCAGGACATGAAAAGGGTGAAAAATCAAACAGTGATATGGAACCAGGATGACTTATCCGCAAAGTCAGATGACTTAGTTGACTTTGCCGCTAAGAAAGCAGCTCACTTAAATACAGTTTTGGCCTTAATCCTCATAATCTCCAAGAACACCAACCAATATATTCAAAAATAGATCTACAAGAACCAGCCAAACAGGGCTACACACAGAATAGCCCAATGGGAAAGTGGAGGATAAATCATAAAGGAAAGATTTTTATCCCTTCCACACTTTTGCCACTTATACTCCATGAAGTGCACCAGATATCCAATTTTGGGTGAGATGCTTTGCTTTATTATATAATGCCATGGATTACTGGAATTCATTTGGCTCAAAGGTCCAGGAAGTTATTAAGAAATGTCCAATTTGAAAAAAAAAAAAATCCAATGACACATGCAGATGCTAGAGGACAGGGTGGATAATATAAAGACCACTTACCCTTCGATGACTGGCATATTGACTCCACACAAATGCCCAGTGCACAATACCTGCTCGTATACATAGACTCTTTCTCAGGATGGATAGAAGCATTCCCCTCTCGGACAGAAAAGGCAGCTGAACTGGTCAAAGCACTATAAGAAATCTTCCCCTGATATGGACTTCCCCAAAGTCTACAGAGTGACAATGGACCATCATTTATCTCAACTATCACACAAAATGTGAGTATCCACCTTAATATTACCTGGAGACTCCACACACCTTGGAGGTCCCAATCATCTGGCGATGTGGAAAGAATGAATCATACTCTCAAAAAGACCATAGCCAAACTCTGCCAAGAAACTCATCTGCCATGAACAAAGGCATTACTGCTTACTCTGCTAAGGGGTTTGAATAGCTCCCTGAAGCAGGCTGAAATTAAGCCCATTTGAAATAATGTACGGGAGACCATTCCAAGCCTTTAAGGGGTTGACCCCAGCTGAACTTAGCCAAGACACACATATTAGAAATTATCTAAGGGAACTTTCTCAGGGACTAGAAATCGTACAATAAGTTTGCTGTTAAATGGAAATCAGCCCCACCAACAGGGCCATACCATTCAGTTAAAGTGGGAGGCAAGGTTCTCCTTAAGACCTGAAAACAGCAGGGACCCATTGACCAGCTGAATGAACAGAGGGCCAGGCCTTGTACTATCCTCCTGATCACTGATTCAGCTATTAAACTTGAAGGGATCCAGCTTTGGATCCATCACACCAGAATTAAGAGGACAGAACTTGAGAAAAAACCTGATACCACCATATGGAAATCAATGCCATTAAAAGATCTCAAATACTTGTTTTCTTAGCAATCATGCTTTGGGTGGGGGTGGGGGTGAGGGTTCACAAAGAGATGAATACCTTCTCAAAAATTTTTTTAATTTTTTCTAAATAAAAGGGAGAGAAAATGTTTGGATTTATGTTATATATGTTTTAGGTAAGATAATTTTGCATGTGTTTGCTCATTGCAGTTTCATCTATCTATTTGAGGCTTGGATCCACCACACATAGATAAAGTAGGCACTGTGCGCCTGAGGAAGACTCAGACCCTGCTGTTATGGTTGATGATGAAGAAAATGCTGGACCTGCATTCCTAAAAAACAAAACATACCTTTTGAGAAAGGATAGCAACTCCCAATGCAAAGTGACAATATTTCTTTTTATTTTACATTATGTGTGATTTGAGAAAGTTATAAGGTAGAAAACTACATTTATAAAGAAACAAAAGAATAGTTTTTTCTAAATATGGTTTTAGTAAAGAGTAAAGCATAGAAATACAACATTGGTAGGTAGTTTAAAGATAAGTTTCATTAGTATTTTGTATTTCTTTTCTATATGTGCTTCTGGTTATGTGTTCTAACCTTGCTAAATCTGTTACCTCCAGAATACAAAGATGCCAACCTGTCCAATGATGCTGCTCTTAGGACACTGCACAAACTACCTCCCTGGAAAGGACAACTGACCTGGACTTTGCAAGATCCTACTCCCTCCTGTGAAGGCTTTCCTTCATTCTCAACCCCTTGTTTGTTTTCTGGGCCATGAGATAGGTAGGACTACACCCATGACCAGCAGGAAGTAGGTATATAAGTTTGAGACTTTTTCCCACTTGTCCTTTAAAATTACAAGTGTCTAAAGTTTTAAAGGGGAATTGTAGCAGGGTGAAGAAGGGAGGGGCCGCTAAAAGAGGAGGCTGCCCAGAATAGCTGTATATAAGCAAGCAGGCACCTTCCATATTTTGGCAGTGAGGGGGTTTATCACTGGGATTGCGGGGCTGGAAGACCAAAGATGGCTCCTCTATTGCTGTGGAGGTCTGAGATCTACCTGAAGGACTAAACACCAGCTGCCTGCACCTCTCAGAGGATGGTGAGCAGAAGAAGGGCAGAGACGGCCTTCTCCTTTCTGCTTGGGCCTTTTTGGACTTTGCTTTCTGTTGCCTCAAAGATCTGTGTGGAAGATCATTCCATAGCCTCCAGTCTTCTTCAAATGACGGTATTGTTAAAAGGGAGAAGCGTTCCAGGTGTAATCTAGGACAGGTCTGGGGGGTGGCAGCAGGGTTACTTCTCTTTGCATGTTGTATGTAGCTCTGAAATAAAGGCTCCTCTCCTTTATTCAACCCAACCTCTGCCATCTGAAGTAATGGGGGCCTTGTAATAAACACTTATTCTATAACTCAACTCCTGTGTCAGTCTATTAGCTGAGTGGCACAGGCAGCATGAGCCTGGACACTGTTTCCCTCTGGTAACACTACCAAATCCAGCCTAAAGTCTTTCTATGGTAAATTGGTGGTTCAATATATTACAGTACTTTTTATAGTTTTCCAAATTAAAAAAAAAATTTATTATATTTATTTATTTATGACAGAGAGAGAGATACAGAGACAGAGACAGAGAGAGAACTGAACTATGGAGCTCCCCAGTTCAGCACAGGGGCCCGCACGGGCCGGGGCACCGGGATTCGATCCTTGGTCACTGGCTCCGCAAAGTGAGCACTTAACCTACTGAGCCATCCCAGCTTCCACCAATTTTCCAAATTCTTAATGAAGCAGAATTGACTAGGGAAGGGTGGAAGAGGAAAGAGAGAAGAAATTCAATTTACTAGAGCTAGCTTTACGTACTGTCTCATTTAACCCCCATGATAAGATACTACAATGGCAATGGTTCTAGTTGAACAGCTTGAACGATAAAGGAGTAGACAAGGCTAAGTAAGCATTGCCACTTGTCACCAGTGAGGACCTTCCCTCCAAACTGGAACCACCATGGCCAGAACAGGGGGCAGAGGTGACCACTGCTCCTCAGTGAGCAAACTGGCAGACCTCACATCACCTTTCAGAGCTGTCTACACCAGAATCTATTTTCAGAAGAGCAAAAAATTACCATGACAAGGACATGACAAGGACATAAACGGCTGCCACACCAGATCACTCACCCACATGCTCACAGCCTCCAAACAGCACATTGGTCCCCCCTCTTAACTACCTGCAGATGGCTCATATATCGTCCAGAGCCTCCAGCAGGGAAGAAAAGCCAAAGCAAACAAACAAAAAGCAGCAGAGCTCAGAAATGGAATCTATACAAAAAGAAGACATTAAAAAAAACAAAACAGCTAAATATCTTCAAAGATATGAAAGAAGAACCACAATACAAAATCAGTATGGTATGAAAAAAGGAACATCTGAGAACAAACACTCTGAAATTTGAAAAAACGGAGGGAACAAATTTAAAACTCAGTAGAAGGACTGGAAGATAAAGTTGCACAAAATCTCCCCAGTGCAAAAATACAAAGAAATAAAAATAAGGTAGAAGAAATGTAGAGCCAGTCCAAAGGATCACAAAACAGCAAGGTCTGTCCTCTCACTGATGGTAATCCTGACAGCTTGTGGAGCATGAGACTCAGCCTACAAAGTGCCCAGGGAGAGAACTGCCTCCCACTGAGAACTTCTCACCAAACAGTGCACATATTAATGCCCGATGACATTTTTCAATCACAAAAGACTATCTCCTTTGTATTTGAATATATTAAAAGACTTTTCACAACTGGGCAGGAAATGGAGATGAATCACTAAGTACGTAGAAAACTAAGCAAGAAACAAAATTATCATTAACCTTAATGATTATGAAAATGTGTGTGCAGGGCAGGAGTCACTGTTTGTACCACTAGGTTCAGCAGCAAGAGCGCTGGTGATTAAAATAACGTCAACATTGAATATCAACTCAGCGGTCCTTGGGGGGGATTTTACCCCGAAGGACGTCTGGCAATATCCAGAGACATGTTGGGCTGGATCTGGGGTGCTAATGGCATCCAGGGACAGTATACAGGGCAGCCCCCACCTGCCACCCCCATCCCCGCACATGACAGCATCTCTTGGCTCAAAATGCATACATGCAGTGTTAAAATTTAAAAACCGTCTTCTAACCAAAATTATGATGTAATTATTTTGGGAATGAAACACGGCTGGGTGGTTGGAGGGAAGAAGGTGGTGGGAGTTCCCTAATCTTTCACAGTGGGAAGTCAATATTACCTCCAAGGGGAGCAAACAAAAGTAGCAACATTGTGAACCGAAGCATAAGCACAGGCCAATACAAATCAGCTACAAAGTTTCAATAGTTGTCTCCAGGGAAGTGGAAAGGACAATGAAAAGTGCTGCTGGTATGATAACAAGCCAGAGGAACTATTTGGTTATTTAAACTGTACAAGCACCACTTTGATAATAAAAACAAAATTCAAAACAAAACACAACATTCTCTCCCTTTTCCTCCATGAACAACTAAAAATGTTGCCTTTAAAGCACTCAGACTGTACTCTGACTTTGGCTCTTGTTGACATTGACAATTTGCCTTTGATTAGGATGTATTTAGGTCCTTTGGCCAAAAAAATAGAAAAAAAAAGGTTAATTGCAACTCTTTCTTGCCAGTCTCACCCCACATTCAACAAAGGCAGCTGATATTCTTCTCAACTTAATACATCAGAGACAAAACAAAAACAAAAACCCACCCAAGAACAAATGATACTCTTGCTTTGCAATTCAGAACATCCTACCTTTCCAAAAACAACCTGATTTGTTTGAACCTCAAATAGAGTTTGCCCATTAAAAAAAAAAAAAAAAAAGATACCCTATTATCCTCTTACATGTTCCCCCAAAGATAAGCTTTAGCATTCACACTGCTGAGCAGAACAGGCACATAACTACATGGAGATGCAAATACAATCCAACAAGGTAACAGAAAAACAACTGTTGCAGAACATACACTCCCTGTGGTGGATGCTGGTGATGTTTGAAAAAGACCAAAGAGAATAACATGGAACCCTAAGCTTTTTCAAAATCCCTCATGTGTGGGTAGAAGTTGTTTGGAAGAGCATTCCTTGGAGATGCTTGGAGCATGCCTCCTCAAAGTGCTGCTCCACTCCAAACCAATGTTTGCAACTAAAAGAAGGAAGAACTGAATAAAAAGTCCATTTGATGTGGGCAAAACCTCGTAACACTGCTTGCAATTAAGACTGCTTCTGTAAATCTTCTTTGCTCCCTGCACCGTCACTCCCCTGCTTCTGCAGAGCCTGCGTACTCCCTGCACCTGTGGTCTTGCCCTCTCCTGGTGCCTGCACTGTCCTGGCGGCCTGCATCTGTCAAACATAGATATATGATCGTGGGAAAAGAGAACTTATCATAGAAAGTAACGAATTAAAATTCTTATATAAACCTCATACTCCCTGCAGTTGGGGCTCAGACTTTGGAAAAACATTCCTCTGAGCCTGACAGTGTAAATAAAGTTTTGTGACTCCTATCTCCCAGGTGCCACTTGGTTCCTTTGTCAGGTGAACTGTAACATTTGGTTCCCTGACCAGGAAGCCCAAACACGCTGGCCTGTTGAGCCACCAATTTGGGGAAGTGATGTGGGCAAAGCTCTGTATCACTGCTTGCAATTAAGCCTCTGCTTCTATATCTTCTTTGCTCTCTGTGGGTCACTCTTCTTCTTCTGCAGATCCTGCTCACCCCCTGCACCTGTGGAATTGGCCTCTCCCAGCCCCTGCACTGTCCTGGCACCTGCATCTGCCAAACCTAAATATATGACTGTGGAAAAGCACTGAAAGACATTTCCAGGGATGAAGGCACCAGAAGATCTTCCCAAGGAAGAAAGTACTGGAAGACCTTCCCAGAGGGGTAAAATACATTGGAAGACCTTCTAAAGAGGTGAAAGCACTGGAAGACTTTTCCAGAGAGGAAGGCAGTGGAAGACCTTCCCAACGAAGGGACTCACTGGAAGACTTTCCCATGGGGGAACAGCACTTGAAGACCTTCCCAGGCTGGTGGGGAAGGAACTATAAGACCTTCCGAGAGAAGGAAAGTATTGGAAGACTTACCCAGAAGGGAAGCACTGGAAGACCTTCCCAGGGAGGTAGTTGGTGGGAAGGCACTGGAAAATCATTGCAGGGAAATAAGGCAGTGGAAAAGCTTAACTAAGGAGGGAAGGACCTGGAAGACATTCACAATAAGGGAAAATGTACTGGAAGACCACTCCAAGTGGTGAAGACACTGGAAGACTTTCCCAAATAGAAAAGGCAGTGGAAGACATTCCCAGAGAATGTAAAGTCACTGGAAGACCTTCCCAGAGGTGGAAGGTCCTGGAAGACATTCCCAGAGGGAAAAGGCACTGAAAGACCTTCCCAGGAGGGAAGGCACTGGAAGACCTTTCCAAGGGGAGAAAGCAAGCAAGGCCTTCCCAGTGGGGAAGGCAATGAAAAACCTTCACGTGGGAAAGGCCGTGGAAGACCTTCGCAAGGGAGAAGACACTGGAAGAGCTTCTCAGAGGGGGAAAGCATTGGAAGACATTCCAAGGTGGGGAAGGCACTGGAAGAACTTACCAGAGGAGAAGTCACTGGAAAAAGGTTTCTGACGGGGAAAGGCACTGGAACACCTTCCAAGTGGGTGAAAAAACTGGAACAGCTTCCCAAGGGGGAAACCTCTGAAAGAACTTTCACAGCAGAGAAGACACTGGAAGAACTTCTTGGGGTGGGAAAGACACTGTAAGATTTTCCCAGAGTAGGATCAAAGACGGCAGCATGAGAGGAGCACGCTGATATCTGCCTGGGAAGGGCCTTGTGAACACAGGGGAAACCCTGAGAAGAAACCTCAACTAAGAGAACCACACAACGCAGAACAACACCCAAAGGTTAGAGAAAAAAGGGGAGAGCGGGAGAGGAAAAGGGAAGCAGCGGTTCGGGGACAGAGACTTGGAGCGCGGCCCGGGCTGGCAAAAACAAAGGGGGATTGGGGGACTACGGTCAAAGTGGAGCTGGATCGAGGGCAGGCTGGAAGCCAAGACCTAGGGAGCGTGGAAGCCCCACAAGACTGGACAATTTAACATCCGAACTCAAGGGACAGCACACAATGCCCTAATCAGATCACAGAGCCTAAAGTGGAACAGGGACTGTGGAGCAGGGCGGCTGCACTTCCCGGCGGGCAGGATGAGAGCAGGGCACCAGCCCGCAATGGCTCAGCACCCCTGATTTACGGAGGAGATTGACTGTGAGGGAGCGCCTTCTGAAGACAGGGCACTTGGAGTGAGGGCTGGGGCTTGAGTGGGCATAGCTGCATTGGACGTGCTTAGAGTGAATACGGCGGTCTCAACAGAGCCGGGAGCATAGAGTGGCTGCCGCCTGAGCTACAGCCTGTGCACACAGGGCTTTCGGCACCCTGCCCAACAGGCCACTGCGGCGCCGCTGCCAGTGCGCAACTGGGCTTTCGGCGCCCCACCCACTGGGCCGCCACGGCACCGCTGCCTGCTCGCCAGCATGCTACAGGGCTTTTTGCGCCCTGCCCACCAGGCCGCCACAGTGCCGCTGCCTGTGTGCAAGACCGGCTTTCTGTGCCCTGCCCACTGGGCCGCTGCAGCACTGCTGCCTGCTCGCAAGTGTGCAACTGGGCTTTTGGCGTTCTGCCCACCAGGCCTCTGGGGAGTTGCAGCCCCCACGCACAACTGGGCTGCTGACCGGGTCGCCGCGGTGTCATTGCCTGCGCTCGGGACAGCGTGGCCAACCAGGGCCTCTGCCAAGCCCCAGCCCATCCAAGTGCTGCCCTGCAGGCGTGGCTTACAGATACTATTGAAGGAGGGCAGCCAGGCGGAGGAGAGAAAGACCAGAGCTCCTGCACCCCGCCCACACTGAACCACCAGCTCCCCTGCTGAAAAAATCTGCTATTGTGTCTCAGGCCCACCCTAGCTCCTACTCACATGCCCCCACCCCTGACCACATCTTTACTACCCTGCTATCTAACAGCAACCTGAAGTGCCCCAGGACACAGAAGCTGTCTGCTTCCCCCAACCCTCTCCAAAAATCTCCTCCCACAACTGAGCCCAAAAGAAAAAATAAAGAGAAACCCATCTGATAGGCAAACCCCCAGAGAGAAAACAGACTCATGCGTGAAGCAAAAAGAACCACATCAAACAGAATGCACACCTCAGAATCCAAAGCCCCTCCAGAAGATCAGGGGTAGTCTTTAGTAAAGGATCTTGCACACTTGGAATCAAATCTAAGTGAAACAGAATTCAGGGCTGCATTAATCAAGACACTCAGAGAGCTCACTCAATGCTGGCAAAGTACCCAGACACAGTTAAATGACTTCAACAAGAAATTTTCTGAGCAAAATGAGTACTTTACCAACAAAATTGAGAAGCTAGAGCAGAACCAAAAGGAACTCCTTGAAATGAAAGGCATCACGGGAGAGCTGAAAAAAGAACTGACCAGCATAGGAAACAGGGCTGACCAGCTAGAGGAAAGGATGAGTGAAATTGAAGATACAAACATGGAAATGTCACAGAG
>PVKE010047229.1:0-11983 GCA_004027555.1 Craseonycteris thonglongyai | reverse complement strand
GTTCATGTCTTCATACACACCTCTAATGAACACAAGCAGCTGAGAGGTGAAACAGATGTCCAGCAATTCATCCATTGCAATTGAAAAATGGCGAAACTTGCTTGCATTTTTCGCTATTTCAGTCACAATGTTTTCACCCATGTCTGCAACACAGCGGGCAATGGTATTTGCACCCAAAGCTACATTTTTAAGTTGTTTCGACTTTTCTGGGCAAAGTTCCTCAGCCACCTCCAAAAAACATTCCTTCACTACCTCACCATCTGTTAACAGTTTGCCACTTTTAGCCAGGACGTAGGCAACTTTATAACGGGCCTTAGTTAAGGATTCATTTTCATTTGAGGATTTACTGAACAATGTCCTCTGAGATGTGAGTTGATTTTGTAATTTAGAAAATTTTTCGGCACAGATTTTACCCTCCAACTGTGCATATTTCTCCTGATGTTTGCTTCGATGATGACGGCGCAGGTTGCATTCTTTCATCACAGCCACCGTTTTGTTGCAAATCACACACAATGCTTTCTGGCCGGATTTGATGAAGAAGTATTTCAAACTCCATTCTTCTTGAAATTGCTGACACTCATCGTCTATTTTTCCTTTCCTCTTCTCAGCCATCGTTGGGCACTAAAATAAAGTGACTTCAACATGAGTAAATAGTGAAACTGAAAGTACCTTGCACACAATATCGCCCAAAAAACCTGATTATGCGAGGTAATTTTGTCACAATTATAGCTGCAAATGACCCGAAACAATTTTTAAAAATTCTTATGATTTCTTAAGTTAAACTTACCTAAATATAGTCTGCAAATATATCCACTTATGGTAGAGAGATTGTTGTTTTTAATGTTTCCTCTTCAGAATATTCGGAAAATTCTTGTTAAACTAATGACATTCCCAATACTTTATACACGCTGATAAGTAATTACACAAAGGAAATTATCACTAAATTAAAATAGAGTGCAACATGTTTCGCAATTAGACGCTAACTGACACCAACACCTCTTCATCGCAGCAGTCAACCGCAACTGGCAAACTGTGATCAAAATAATCAAGTCTTGAACAAGCAGCAAACCATTTAAAAACTCTCCCACTTAGATGGCGTTATATCATCTCATTGACTGAACAGAAGTAGAAAAAGTAAGCGGCTGATCTTGGCAGGACACACGTAAATTTCCGTAATTTTTTTCCGTAGATAAAAAGGTCTCCACGGGCCGGATGAGAGGGCCTCGTGGGCCGCATCTGGCCCGCGGGCCATAGTTTGGAGACCCCTGTTTTAGTGCTTCTGCCATTTTTCGCTATACCCCTTCCCTAACAGCAAAACATTTCCCTTTGAGCAGGGGTCCCCAACCTCCTGGCCATGGACCTGTGCAGTCCCTGCCCTGTTAGGAACCCAGTTGCATAGCAGGAAGTGAGCAGTGGGCAGGTGTGCTGGAGCAAAGCTTCATCTGTATTTACAACTGCTCCCAAGTGCTCACATTGCCACCTGAGCTCCACCTCCTGTCAGATTAGAGGTGTCATTAGATTCTCATAGGAGCCCGAACCTTATTGTGAACTGCACTTGTGAGGGACCTAGGTTGCATGCTCCTCATTAGAATCTAATGCCTGGTGATATGAGGTGGAGCTGAGGCAGTGATGCTAGTGCTGGGAAGCAGCTGCAAATACAGATTAATATTAGCAGAGAGATTTGACTGCACAGAGACCATAATAGATCAATTGATACAGGAAAACAAGCTCAAGGCTCCCACTGATTCTGCATTATGGTGAGCTGTATATTATTTCATTATATACCACAATGTAATAATAGAAATAAAGTATACAATAAATGTAACGCGCTTGAAACATCCCGAACACATCTGGCCCCCACCCCTTATCCATGGAAAAATTGTCTTTCACAAAACAGGTCCCTAGCGCCAAAAAGGTTGGGGAACACTGCCTTTGAGGACTTTCTTCACCCAGAAAAAAAAAGTCACTAGGGGAAGGATGGTGTGAATAGGGAGGGTGGAGCACAGGAGTCATGCTGTTTTGGATCAAACACTGAATGCTTAGCATGGTGTAGGAAGGTCTGTTGTCTTATAGCACGTTTTTCATGTAAATCATCTATCATGAAATGGGCAAACTGTTGAGTCTCCAAAAAAAAAATTCAGTGGGGGAAGCTGGGATGGCTCAGCTGGTTTAGTGCTTGCTTAGCAGCCCTGGGTTCCCAGGATCGAGTCCTGGTCCTGGCCCCGGTCCCGGTCCCAGTCCCAGCCCATGCAGGCCCATGTGCTGTACTGGGTGTGCTTCCCATGTGGGAGGCTCCCAATTCGGTTCTCACTCCCTGGTTTGGCCCCTGGCTCGAGGTGAGGTGCCTCCCATGCGGGAGACCCCCAGCTTGGTTCCTGCCCTGTGCAGCCCCTGCCCACCTATGTGAAATTAAATTACATGTTGAAACTGATGACGTAAACTATGGAACCTGCTCTGGGCCCTCCTCCCTTCTCTCTCTCTCTCTGTCAAAAGCAATAAAATAAATCTTAAAAAAGAAAATTCACTGAAGCCAAACACAGTCTCTCACACCACCACCAGCTGGTACACTGATGCAGATGGGTTCCTAAAACACTCACCTAGTAGCGGAAGCCTGTACTGCAAGGGGCCCATCCTTTAGAAGATAATTCTAGTTTTTTTGGGTCCCCCTCATAGAAGTACAATTTTATCATATGCTAAGGTTAAAATTCATGTGAAATATCAAAGACACAGACTCTCAAGATAAATTAATGACATTCCAAAGAGCCTAACCCACTGGCGTTGAAATGGAATCATACAATTTCTCTTAACATCTTCATCAAGTGTCTGACTTTTGATTTCTATTTTAAAATTCTTAATATGAAACAAAACGTGCAAATATCTATCTCCTGATACATAATGCCAAAGTTCTACATTGCTCCCAGAAATGTTTATATACACTAAATTTATCAGTCTCACCAACATTTTGGAGAGCTATGACATATCATATAAATACTTCATTACTACTAATAGTTAGAATTTTTTTTTTTTTGCTTACTAAAAAAACACTTTTCATAGTTTCTATATTTCTTCTTGGGTGACTCATCATCTACTTAGGTCCTGTGCCCATTACTAAACTGATGTCAGATAATGAAGCTACATATTTGCACAAATGGTCAAAAATTTTCAATCCCAGTTCTTTTAATTCTGATAATTATTATATGGATATAGGCCCTTAATTATTCAGCTTTTGTATATGTTTATTTTTAATTCTGTAACTTTAAATGTGGTATTATTTTTGTTACAATTTTCATTTTCATTTAACCAAATATTTGTTATTTTTTACTTATTGTTCCCTGGATCTCAGACTTTCCTTCTGCTTGAATTTAACCCCCGTGTTCCTGATGGCATATTGTTGTTTGCTAAAATTTCCTGTATTTTTTTTCTAAGATTTATTTTGTTTTGACAGAGAGATAGACAGAGGCAGAGAGAGAGAGAGAAGTGGGAGGGCCCAGAACAGTCTCCATAGTAGTACATCATCAGTTTCTGACATCAGTCCATTTCATAGGTGGCTGGGGCGGGGGGGGTGGGGGGGGAGCAACACACAGGGTAGAAACCAGCCAGGGGCCTTCCATATAGGAGGCACAGCCCCAAGAGCTAGGGGCCGAACAAGGGGCCTCCCATATGGGAACCTACCCCAGCGAGAACCAAACTTGGGGCCTCCCACATGGGAAGAACACCCCAGTTCAGCATATGGATCCGCACAGGCTGGAGCTGGTACTCAATCCTCGTACCCCTGGGCTGCAAGGTGAGCACTAAACCCGCTGAGCCATCGTGGCATCCCCAATTTTTTTATTTTTGAAAGATATTTTCCCTGAAATAGAAATCTAGGTTGACAATTAATTTCTTTCAGCACACTGAGGTTATTTCATTATTTTCTGGCTTCCAATGTTGTTATTCAGAAATCACCTATAGTCTCTTGAAGGTATCACCATTCCCACCACTGCTGTTTTTAAGATGTTTTTCTTTGTTGTTGATTTTCTAGATTTACTATGTGTCTAGATGTAGATTTCTTTTCACCCACTTGTTGTCATTCACTGGGCTTCTTGACTAAAGACAGCTCTCCTTTAGTTTGTGGCAAATTCTCTTCAGGTACTGTCTCACCCCATTCTCTATCCCCCATTCTGAGACTATCCCCTATTCTACTGAGACACAGAATAAATGTATGTTAGTCCTTAAATCTCTTACTCTCTTGTGTATTTTTCTCATGTTTTTCCTTCTGAACTAAACTCTATTTCTTCTAATTTATCTTCCATTTTATTAATTCTTTCTTCATCTGTACTTTTCTGTTAATAAAACCACCGGTGGGTTTTTTTGTTGTTGTTCATAATTTTCATTTCTAGAATTTCTGTTTGTTGCTATGTCACATAATTTCAAGTTTGATCATTTCTTTAAACCGAATAGGGATAATTGTTTTATAGTCTCTGGTAATTAAAAAATCTCAAGTTCTTATAAGTATATATCTATTGTTTCTTGCTCATACTCTTGGTACTTGATCCCATGTATGCCTGATTATTTTTTTACTGTGTCCTGGTAACTTTCCATTAAAAAATTATTTTAGGGATGCCAGAAGAGCTCAGCAGGTTGAGCGCTTGCCTTACAACAGCAAGGTCTAGAGATCGAGTCCCAGCCCCAGCCTGTGCAGACCCATATGCTGAACTGTGGCACAACTGATAACCACTGAGATGGCAGTGAAAGTTCTTGCCTCCCATATGAGAGGCCCCAAGTTCAGTTCCTGCCCCACACAGCTCCACATCCACCTGTGTGGAATGAAACCATGTCACAACTAATGACATACAATAATGGAGCCTGCTCTAGGCCCTCCCCCAATCCTCTCTCTCTTTCTCTTCTCTCTCTCACCTTCTCTCAAAACAATAAAATACCTTTAAAAAAATTATTTTAAATTTGAGGCCTACGATGAAAGCAACTTCCTCCAGGTGTCTGGGAATATTACCTACCTAAAATCACTATAATCCCAGTTCAAAGACTCAGGTTCCTTGGACTGCCCAGGAGATGTTAACCCAGACCATAAATAGTGATGTAGGCTGAATTACTTCTCAATCACCCTTATCCAATTTGTAGTCTCTGCTTACTAAGGAAAACGGTCTCCTATTTGAACACTGAATTTTGTGCAGGTTCTGGACTTTTATTTCTGAGCCTCTCATCCCCAAAGCTCTCAAAACTCAAGTTCCCATGGTGAAATTGGCAAACGCCCTCAGGGCAATGGTGATTTTGACTTCTATTATCTGAGTTCCTATTTTTCTTTTAATATTAGCCTTTTTCCATTACCCTTTCAAAATTCCTCTCAATTTTATCAACTTTTTGGTATTTTATAAACATTTTACTTTATAATTTTAGAATACTATTATTAGTTCCACCAACTCCAAGAACCACATCTTATAATATTCTTTACATTCAAGAACTTATGAATTAACCAGAACTATTAGATTATGAGGTTACAAATTCCTAATTCAAGTCATTTCAAGTAAAGAAGGGAATATTTATTGTTTTTCTTTTTTGATTATTCAGTCTAAAGCAAGCTTGTCCATCCCACGGCCCAGGACGGCTGGCTATGAATGCAGCCCAACACAAATTCATACACTTTCTTAAAACACTATGAGATTTTTTTGCACTATTTTTTTAATTCATCAGCTATTGTTAGTATTAGTGTATTTTATGTGTGGGTCAAGACAATTCTTTTTCCAATGTGGCCCAGGGAATCCCAAAGGTTGGGCACCTCTGGTCTAAAGTTAGTTGCACTGACTCCACATACAACTAGATCCAGGAACACAGTAAGACATGGAGTTAGAGTTCTCTCTAACGTCTCCCTATGGGCCTGCCTCACTTCTTGAGCAGATGGGTTTCTTTCCTAAAAGAGATGATAGCCAGATACATCTATAATCCCAGAGGCAATAGACTTATCATATCTACCTGCTACAGTTTGCACAAAAGTTCTAGGGGTTTGTATCAAAAGCTTATCCTATCCCAAACGCAATTACTGTGACTAGCCAAAGATTACCTGGGATACACTGTGATTAGCAGTGTAGCTAGAACCACATGAACTAGGAAAGGACGCAGCTACTCAAAAGGCAAAGCAGGACACTGTTATCACAAGAAAAAGGATGAAAAAGTATGCCATTAACACCTAAGTCTGCTATACCTTCTTTCCCATTTTTTTCAATTAAACTTAATTCTTCCATTCTGAATGTTTATCTTTTGTGTCCCTGATTTAATTCTCCTTTATGAGTATCAAATATGAACTAATAGGCCTGTTCCTGTTTGATTTTTTATCTTTTATCCTGCTCAGTTGGCTACTGTTTAATAGATGTGATGGTCTTATTTTATCTCTCTGAAAACAGACTCCAGCCATTCTTTAAAATCTTCTTGTGTTTCATGCCGGAGATCCCATTTCAGGGATTAGGTTTATCTGTGTCCTTACTGTTCTGATCTGTTCTACCTGAAAATATGCCAATAATTAATTCCACATAAATTTTTTCATTTGACCAAACTTCTATATTTTATTTTTTTGGTCCTTACTGTTAATGTGGAACAGCAAAATAAAAAAATTATAGTGAGTCAGAGTTCTTAAAGATTTTCATACACATCATCATCACTCAAACAGAAAAGCTGATGTTCTTAGCATTTTTTTATATGCTGATCTCTAAAATATTACTAAGTTTTCGATATATTTCTGCTTCAAATTAAGCTTCAAGTCAGATTGCTAATTGATCTTGGTTTTTTATTATTAATACATTTATGCCTTATTTCTTTTTTGTGCTATTATTATATTGTATTATTTTCAATAAACATTCTTCCATTTCAATCTTACAACATGCAATCTTAGATCAAGAAGAAAATTAAAGGTATTTTAGTGCAACCACTTTGTTCTATTACTTTATAAATAAGAAACCCAACCCAGATCGATTAGCCATCTTGCTAAGGTCACACAGTTAATTTTACAACAAAGGATTAGAATCCATCTCCAAATTCCAAGTTACCTCTTTCATGCATAATAATAATCAAAGAAAAGCAGGTTTAAAAAAAAAGAACCTGAAATAAGTAATTATACAGTGATTAGAACTATTAAACTAGGCAATCCTTATGAGGCAGTAAACTAACTGCTAATCATAAACAAAATGAAGCAAAAGTACATCTTTTTTGGCCACGAAGCAAAAATTATGGTTAACATTGAGGAGTACTTTATGTATCAGCATCAGCCATGTTCTACAAATTATAAATCTGCTTCAAAGAAAATCATATAAATGAGTTACAGAACCATTGTCTAGATGAAAGATGAACACTTAAACTTGTATCACACACCACTGCTGGCAAAAACTATCAGGCAAACACATCTCCTTTAACAGTGGTGATAACACAGCCATGAGAATTGAGTTTAAAAAACAGTTCAACTTAGTAAAACTTAAAATCCAAGCGCCAAGACCCATCCTCAACTAGGAGGAAATAGATAAACTGAACAAGGCATCAGGCTTGTTTTATTTTCTTGTGAAAAAAAAACTTATATTCACAATTTTCTGAAAACTGCTAAGGTTATCTCAGTTATTTCTTCAAACAGCAATAAGATCTACGTACCCAGTACATTTACTTAACTATGGTGTAATAAAGTTCAAGACTGCAAAAATCAGCAATTTTCTTAACTCAACGCTTTGTACTAGAGCCATAATCACTAAACTACAGACCCATGGATCAATTAAAACTGAGAAAATCCTCAAAATAAGCTAAAATACCCACCACTAGGATACTGTCCATGGAAAACTACAGATAGTATTAAGGACAATAATAGTATTCAATTCTATAATTAATTATTCAACAGGCTTAAGGGAACCAGGGAGAGGGTGGGAGTACTTTTACCAGGAATATCTTCCATCCAAATTTAAGTTTTTTGATCTCTTAGTCCAAGAAATGCAATGTGACTTTCCTGTTCTGTGGGTGTTATTTTCCTGGGCCACACGTTAAGATAGGCTACCTATGCCAGCTGTCTCCATTCTTTGAGATCTAGTCTCAGGTTATTTTTTTGTATATGAGGTAAAAATCAAATTTACCAATTCATTTTATTAAGAGCCAGTAAAGCCAAGTGTCATAATGACTAAAGGCACCATCATAGTTTTAAATATATACACTAACAGAAACATTTTCAGTGAGAAGTATAACTTTAGGTATTACTTAATTCTAATAGACAATAAAATCTCAAACTTTTAAAATATATAAGTTATTCACAAAAGAAAGTTGATTTCTCCAAAAACATGAGTAAAAAAAAAAGTTAAAAGTTATCATCTAAGGTATTAACACATTTTGTCATAACATAATGCCTAAAATAAATGTAAAGGATCCAATTATTTGAAATCAGCTGACTTCATCCTAAACAAGATTCATTCACATTAACATGTAAATTATCATGTAATACCATATGATGGCGATCTTTAAGAATGCCTAAGTGTTTCTACCTATAAATAATAATATTTACATACCTCTGTGTTCAACTTATAATCACTACGTACTAAAAGCTAATGAATCTGTTTTTCAGGAGAGGAAACTTACTCATCCCAAAAATGTCAGTACTCATTTAGTAAAATCAGTTCAGATTTTGAATAAAGAATTTATAAGTGTCTGAAATTTTTTTTCAACATGTTATCACCTGTTCTAATCATGTTCACTTAGTAGTTTCTATAGAAAATATTTAAGGTAATTCATTGACCCTATTGGCTTGTCTTCTGAATGATGCCAAGGAAATTAACTTAGTATCTTGGTATATTTATTAGAAAAAGGGTAATATATGTCTGACACATTTTACAAAGAAGACTTTTTATTTAACATAAAAACTGATTAAAAAAAAAAAAAGAGGGGAAGCCGGGGTGGTTTAAGCGCTCACTTTTCAGCCCCGGGAACCGAGGATCGAATCCCGACCCCGGCCCATGTGGACCCATATGCTGAACTGGGGAGTGCCCCCAGTTCAGTTCTTACCGGGGTGAAGACCCCGGCCCAGTTCCTGCCCTGTGCAGCCCCGCTCCCACCTGTGGAATGAAACTATGTGGAAAAACAAATAATGTGTAACTGTGGAGACTGTTCTGGGCCCTCCCCCTTCTCTCTGTCTCTGTATCTCTCTCTCTGTCAAAAACAATAAAAATAAATCTAAAAAAAAGAAAAAGAAAACAGATGATAATTTGGAAAAACAATGTAAACTGCACAAGATCACAGGATTATTAAACAGAATCTGATCCAGATCTAAGTGGACTGCTCTTAATTCCCCAAGTTATTTCAAACCACATCACACCCTGTAAAATTTAATTCAATTTTTAACATTTTTCATGACATCTAAATCTCAGAAAAGCATTACCTTTTCAATGACTTAGACAACAACTATAATAGAATTTATAAGTCCATGCACTAATCTTCACCTCTAAAAAATAAAAGTAAGGGGATGCAGGGATAGCTCAACAGGTTGAGTGCCTGCCTTGCAATGGTGAGGTCTGGGGATCAAATTCAGGTTCCAGCCTGTGCAAAACCATATGCTGAACTGTGGTGTGCAACTGATAACCACCAGGATGGCAGCAAAGGTTCTTGCCTCCCATGTAGGAGGTCTCCAGTTCGGTTCCCACCCTGCATGGCCCCACATCAACTAGTGTTGAATGAAACTATGACACAATGAATGATGCAGAACTATGGAGACCGCTCCCTCCCCCCTCTTCTCTCTCACCTATCAAACAATAAAACAAATCTAAATAAATAAAAAGAAATTCCCAGCTCAAGGGGAAAATGATAGAATTTCTCCATTTCAAAAAGATATTTTCATTATCCCAAAGTACTGCCACACACAATACTAACAAAGG
The DNA here is from genome assembly GCA_004027555.1 of Craseonycteris thonglongyai. NCBI lineage: Eukaryota > Metazoa > Chordata > Mammalia > Chiroptera > Craseonycteridae > Craseonycteris > Craseonycteris thonglongyai. The sequence goes on along the minus strand of PVKE010047229.1, from coordinate 2,102 downwards.
AAAACATGGCACACACCATCTTAACCAAGTGATCAAAGTTCATGTCCAACCCAATAGAACACAACGAAAACACTGATATTCTTGCCCAAAATGTATTGGACAAACCCAAGTTGAGAGATATGCTATAAAATGACTGCCCTGTGATCATCAAAATGGTCAACAGCATGAAACTCAAAGACTAAGGAACTGTTATAAAGTGAAATATATTGGAGACAAGGCAACTGGGTGAAAATATGATCCTGGATTAGACCCTTCTGCTATAAAGTGACTCTGGCAAAACTGAATGGGTTTCTCCATGGGATACTTTGTTTACTATTCTTAAAACTACAGTTGACCTTTAACATGGGTTTGAATTGCATTGGTCCACATACATGCAGATTTTTTCTAACAAATACTGTACTGTTCCTTATGTACTTTCCTTATGTACTTTCCTTATGATTTTAATGGCATTTCCTTTTCTCTAACTTACTTTATTGAACAAATACAGTACATAATATATAGAAATACAAAATATATGTTACTCAATGGTTTGTTATCAATAAGGCTTCTCTGATCACACTATTAGTAGCTAAATTTTGGTGGGAAATCAAACTTTAGGCAGATTTTCAACTGTCAAGAGTTGGCACACCCGTAACCCCTATGTTATTCAAGGGTCAACTGTATTTTATCAGTTTAAAAGTGTTCCAAAGTAACTTTTCATTTTTTAAAATGATTTAAGAGAAGGAGAGAGAGAGAAAAGGGGAGAGGGCCCAGAGCAATCTCAATAGTTGTATATCATTAGTTGCAACGTGGTTTCATTCCACACAGGTGAATGTGGCATTACGTGTGCGGGGCAGGAACTGAACCGGGAGCCTCCTGTATGGGAGAGAACCTTCACCACTGAGCCATCCTGGTGGTTACCAGTTGCGCCACAGTCCAGCATATGGAGTCACACGGACCAGGGCCAGGAATCAAAACCCGAACCTCAAGATTACGAGGCAAGTGCTCAACCGCCAAGCCATCCTGGCTTCCCCAAAAGAACTTTTAAAGCAATTAAAATTTGCCCTACTTTTGCCTTATTTCATAGGTGTGTAAGTCTTTTGCTGCTTTTGCTGTTACAAGTGTTTAGAATGTCAGAATCAGGAGAAGAGTAAAGGACACTAAATAGTAAACCACTGATTACAATTTGTCTCAAGCAGCTAAATAAAACTTTAAAGATTTATTTTTATTCTTTTGGACAGAGAGAGAGAGAGAGAGAGAGAGAGAGAGAGAGAGAGAGAGGCAGAGACAGAGAGAAGGGGGAGGGCCCAGAACAGTCTCCATAGTTGCACATCACTGGTTTTTCCATATAGTTTCACTCCGCAGGTGGGAGTGGGGCTGCCTGCACAGGACAGGAACCGGGCCGGGGTCTTTGCCCCGGTGAGAACTGAACTGAGGGCACTCCCCAGTTCAGCATATGGGTCCACACGGACCGGGGCCGGGATTTGATCCTCGGTCCCCGGGGCTGCAAAGAGAGCGCTTAACCCACTGAGCCATCCCGGCTTCCCCTAAATAAAACTTTAAATAGGTTGTTTCTCTTTCTTCTTGCATTTTAAGGCCAGAGTGATTGGAAATTCATAAAGGTAAATGTGTCCAACAGTACAATCTAAAGATTTTCCAATAAAACTCTACAGACTAGACTACACATCAACCAGTAAATCAGGGTACTTTCCAAAGGGAAATCAATTGGGTTGATGTTTCATTCAGATGTTCTATTTTATAAATATTTAATAACAATATAAAGTTTCACAATTTATATTAATATGTTAATTATGCTAACATATACACTTCAACAGACAGAAAAAATAGAGCCAGATAGCCCATTTTAGTTAACTTAATTTTCTATACATTAAGGCAAGTGCTTAAAAATAATAAATCCGGGGAGAGCCGGGACGGCTCAGCGGGTTGAGCGCTCGCTTTGAGGCCATGAGGACCGAGGATCGAATCCCGGCTCCGGCCCAGGCAGGACCCACGTGCTGAACTGGGGAGTTCCCACAGTTCGGTTCTCTGACTGTCTCTGTCTCTGTCTCTCTATCTGTCAAAAAGTAAAATAGAAATAAATATGCACTGAAGACAAAAAGATA
>PVKE010047228.1:0-11995 GCA_004027555.1 Craseonycteris thonglongyai | reverse complement strand
CATGGCCTCCTGCACAGTCCATCAGGAGAAGGACCTTAAAGGGGAGGCCCTTTTCAGCCAGATACAGCTTCACCTGGGGAATGAAGCAATGGAGGAACCATTCAAGGGTCAGAGCTTTCGTTATCCAGGCCTTGGAGTTATGCATCCAGAACACGGGCAACAGAGCCGTATTTTTGTTTTTTAATGCCCGTGGTTTTTTTGCTTTATAAATAAGGCCTGGCTTAAGCATAAAACCTGCAGCATTGCCAGCCATGATGACAGTCACATGGTCTTTGTGAGCCTTGAAGCCTGGCCTCTTCACTTCGTCCTTGAAGAGGGATGTACGCGAAGGCAGGCTCTTCCAAAAAAGGCCTGTTTCATCCACGTTAAAAACTTGTTCAGGGAGGTAGCCTCCCTCACTGATGAGGTTAGGGAACTTTTCCTCCACGTAACGACAAGCAGCATCGTTGTCAGCAGAGGAAGCCTCACCATACAGAAGCACGTTTCTGAGGCCGTATCTTTTTTGAAATTTTTCGAACCAGCCTTTGCTGGCTGAAAAGCCTCGTCCTCGAGGAGGCAAATCACCCCTGGCAGCGCTAGTACTGGCTTGAGGTTCGTCAGCACCTTCTTCAGCCTCTTCATTGTCGTCATCGGGCAAGATTTGGTCGTAAAGAGCTTTGGCCTTTGTCCTGATCATATTAGTGTCCAAACTCACTGTCTTTTTCCTGCAATCAGCAATCCACAATGCCAGTGCAGCTTCCATTTTCACAATTCTGTTATGACGCGGAGTTACCACACGTTTTGCTTCTTTATTGAAGGTGATTGAAGCAGTTTTGCGGATGTTGGCTTCCTCTTTCTTGATGTACCGCACTGTAGATTCATTCACCCCGTAATGGCGTGCCACCGATGCATCACTTCTGCCCTCTTTGATCATATCTAAAAGTTTCACTTTTTCGCTGATGGTCATCATCTTCTTCTTCTTGGGCGCCCCGGAGGAAGCTTTCGCAGGGGCACAGCGCTTAGGCGGCATTATAAGGGCTTAATTAATAAAAAAAGTGATCGCTTCAACAAAACAAGATATCGCCAACACAACACTAAAATACAGTATGCGAGACAGCCAACATCATGGACAAGACCGGCGAGATACAACAAGAGAAGATGCGAGGTGAGGCTACGATGATGCGCAGACAATCAACTCACAGGGATAAACCCACTCGTCCTCTCATGGGTCGATGTCGCACCGGAAACCCATCCCGCGCCTTTATGAGAGCCCGTGGGAGGGACTCTGAGTCAGCTCATCTCTTTGTTTGACATGCAGGGATCCTTCTCTCTCGCGCATCCACATGAAACAACGCTCCTTTCCACAATGTGGCTGCTGACATGGTTGTATTTTTTTATTTTTATTTTTTGATGAATGTTTTGGGAAAACCCACGAAGCACTGAAGCCGCAAAACATGAAGCGCGAAGTGGTGAGGGAACACTGTAATATTTTTCAGAAAAATGAAACAGAAAGAATGCTTTTTAATTCATTTAATGAGTCCCACATGACCCAGTATTAAAACTAAAGACATTGCGGAAAAAGAAAACTATATATCAATATCTCTTGTGAACATGGATACAAAAATCCTCAGCAAAATATTAGCAAATCAAACCCACAGTGTATAAAAACAATTATACAGAGTGACCAATTGGTACTTATGCATAGTATGCAGGGCTGGCTCAACATTCAAAAATTAATATACGTAATCCATCACATCAACAGGCTAAAGAGGAAAATCACATGATCATATCAGTAGATGCAGAAAAATCATTAACAAACCAACACTTATTCATAATGAAAAAAAAAACAAACCACTCAGCAAACTAGAATTTGAGGGGCATTTCCTCAACTTCACAAAAAATATTTACAAAAACAAAACAAAACACCTATATCTAAATTCATACTTAATAGTTAAAAACTAGAAGTTTACTCATTATGATTAAGAACAAGACAAGAATGTCCCTTCTCACCACTCCTTTTCAACATGATACTGAAAATCTTGGCTAATGCAATAAGACGAGACATAAAAGAACACAAAAGAGTAGAAGAACTGAAAAGAAAAAAGAAGAGAAGAGAAGAGAGAAAGAAAAGAAAAGAAAAAAGGAAAAAGAGAAAAGGTATACAGATCAGGAAGAAAGAAACAAAAATTTTGTGACATGACCATATAAATAATCCCAAGAGAAATCCCAAAAGCACCAATGAGAAACTCTTGGAACTAATAAATACTATAGCAAGTTTGCAAGATACAAGGTTACTATATAAAAGTCTATTGCTTCCCTGTATAACACAATAAACAAGTAAAATTTGGAATTTAAAGCACCATACCATTTATGTTATCATCTCCCAAAATAAAATACTTAGATATAAATACAACAACTACCGGTATGCCCAAGGTCTATATGAGGAAAACTATAAAACTCTTATGAAAGAACTCAAATAACTAAATAAATGGAAAGATATTCATGCTTATGAATAGGAGGACTCAACATTGTTGGCAGTTATTCCCAAATTGATCTACGGATTCAATGCAATCCCAAACAAAATCTCAGCAAGTTATTTTGTGGAAATTGACAAAATTATTCTAAAATTTAAGAGACAAAAGACCCAGAATAGCCAACATAATACTAAAAAAAAAACAAAAAAAAAAAACCAGAGTTGGAGGACTGACACCACCCAAATTGAAGAATTACTATGTCAGGAGGGAGCATCAAATATATGAGCTGGAAAGAACTGACTCTGGGTGTTGAGCACACAATGCAATACTTACACGATATGATGTAGAATTGTACACCTGGAACCTATGTAATTTTTACCAATCAATGTCACCCCAATAAAGTTAACAAATAATAAAAATAAAAAATTACTATAAAGCTACAGTAACCAAGAGTGTGGTATTAGTGAAAGAATAGAAAAATAGATCAATGAAATAGAATAGAAAGCTCAGAAATAGACCCACATAATAAAATCAGCTGATCTCTAAGGAGCAAATGTAAGGCAATTAAGAAAAGATAATCTTTTCAACAAATGGTGCTACAACAACTGGACATCACATGGAAAAAATAAATCTAGATACATACCTTCCATACCTCACAAAAAATGCATTCAAAATGCATCACAGACTTAAATATAAAACACAAAACTATAAAATACCTAGAAGATAACATAGGAGAAAATCTAGAAGGACTTGGATATGGCAATGACATTTTAGATACAACACCAAAGGCAGAGTCCATGAAAGAAAGATTTGATAAGCTGAACTTCATTAAATTTTAAAAGTTCTTTTTTTTTTTTAATTGTTTGAGAGAAGATGAGAGAGAGATAAAGAGAGACAGAGAGGAGGGGGAAGGGTCCAGTACAGTCTCCATAGTTGTACATCATTATTTGTGACATGGTGACAGAGTTTAATTCCACACAGATGGATGTGGGGTTGCACAGAGCAGGAAACAAACTGGGGACCTCTCTCACGGGAGGTGAGAACCTCCGCTACCATCCTGATGTTACCAGTTGCACAGCAGTTCAGCATGTGGGTTCACATGGCCTGAGGCCAGGATGTGGTCTCCGGACCTTGTGGTTGCAAAGCACTCAACCTGCTGAGCTATCCTGGCACCATAAAAGTTCTGCTCTGTGAAACACAGTTAAAAAAAAAAATTAAAATACAAGTACAGATAGGTAGACAATATTTCCAAAAGACATCTGATGAAGGATATTTTCTATATATCCAAAGCAAACAAAAAACTCTTAAAAGTCAACAATAGGAAAACAACAATGCTATTTAAAAATGGACCAAAGACCTTAACAGATACTGACTGCATCAGAGAAGATTTGGAGTTGTCAAATAAGCATATAAAAAAATGAAGCACATCAGCTGTCATCAGAGAAATGCAAATTAAAATGATGAGATACCAGTGCACACCTAATGGAGCAGCCAAAATCTAGAACTCTGATAATGCTGAATATTAGCAAGGATACAAAGCAACACTCACTCTTATTGATTGCTAGTGGAAATGCAAAATGGTTCAGCCACTTTGGAAGACAGTTTGGCAATTTCTTACAAAACTAAACATACTTTTACCATACAATCCAGCAATAGCACTCCTTGGTATTTAGCAAAGAAGTTGAAAGATTTTGTCCACACAAAAACCTGCATATTAATGTTTATAGCAGCTTTATCCAAATTTTGGCAACATTTGGATGTAACCAAGACGCCCTTCAGTAAGTAGGTTAATTAATAAACTCTGAATATATCCAGACAATGGAATATTATTCAGAGCTAAAAGAAATAAGCTATTAAATCATAAGCTGACATATAAGAAACTTAAATACATATTACTAAGTAAAAGAAGCCAATCTGAAAAGCTACATACTGTATAATTCCAACTATATGACATTTTGAAAACAGCAAAACTATAAAAACACTAAAAAGATCATTAGCTCAGTGTTGAGAGGGGAGGAAAGGATAAAGAGGCGGAACACAGAGCATTTATAGTGGAATAGCTCTGTATGATACTATAATGGATATATGTCATTATACATTTGTTCAAACCTATACAATGTGCAACGCCAGGGATGCCAGTATGGCTCAGTGGGGTAAGCACTCAGTTTGCAGCACCGGGGTCCAAGGATCAAGTCCTGGCCCCAGCCCATATGGACCCATATGCTGACTGGGGTGTGGCCCCCAGTTCAGTTCTCACAGGGGCAAGCTTCCCATGTGGGAGGCCCCCAGTTCAGCCCTCAGTTCATGGAGGCATGCTTCCCATGCTGGTGGTCCCCAGACTGGTTCCTGCCCTGCATGGCCCCCCTGCCCACCTGTGTGGAATGAAACTATATTGAAAAGCTGATGACCTACAAGTATGGAGATTGCACTAGGCCCTCCCCCTTCTCTCTGTCTCTCTCTGTCAAAAAAAATAATAAAATAAAATAAATCTTAAAAAAGAATGTGCAATGCCAAGAGTAAACCCTATGTAAACTATGGGCTCTAGGTGGTAATGATGTGTCAATATAGGTTTATCAATTGAAACAAATGTAACACTCTGGTGGGGGATGTTAATAGGGGGAGTATTATGCATGTTGGGGATTAGGAAGTCTATGGGAAATCTCTGTACTGTCCTCTCGATTTTGCTGTGAACATAAAACTGCTTTAAAAAATAAAGTTTTATTTAACCAAGAGTTCAGACCTAACTAGAGAAAGTAAATTTGAAGGTGGATCATAGAAGACCATAATCCAAGTGAGAGAAATGTTAGAATGAAGCATTTAAACTAAATTTGATAGTTTACAGTACATGTAGACATTTTTGAATAGGGTGATACTATTATTGTAAACTCAATGACTCTATGGTGGCTCGGATTTGAACATCCCGCATAAACAGTTATATTTAAAAATATGATTTGGTTCCCTGTGATTCTAATAAACTGGTATTATTCAAAAAAAAATAAAAATAAAAATAAAAAATAAAGTTTTAAAATACAAAAAAAAAAAATCTCTTTTATAAATGACTTTTTAATTTTATTAAACTCCTGAGTCAATCTACAGTTGTTTTTTTCACAGGTAATGGGGTCAATTACATTAATAAGTTTTCTTTAAACTCTTAACTACACTTTTTTGTTGTTTGCTGTCAGAAACCTACCACATCTAAATACTTCTCTAAATATTTTCGTGAGTCAGAATCTGCTATTCTTTTTTTTTTTTTTTAGTTCATCTCAAAGTTCCAATTTCTTCCAATTTCTTTCAACTTTTCTAGTCCTTAGATTCCTTATATTTCTTCTAAGAACTGGTTCTTTTTCTTCTTAACTAGGCATAATATGGAAATGTGTTCCTCAGAATGTTGTGGAATTTCTCTGGGATCATTGCGAGGAAAGACAGAAAGGATTTAAAGTTTGTTTCTGGCTACCAAAGCTTGCTCTAGTTAAAGCCACTCCACTCATACGTTCTATCTGTTAATTTTGGTGTGCGCATGAAATCATTTATTCAGAATCATTATTTTTCATTTATATATTCAGTGAGTTTTGCTGAATGTTAAAGCAAAAGAAAAGAAAAAAAAAAGAGCCAAAGCTTGCTATTCATTTGTTCCCCCACAGTACTGAAGTGACAAATTTATTACACAGAAATTCATTTAAGAAGTTACAATTTTGGAAGTATAAATTATATATGGTAAATTGCACAAACTTTAAATGTATAGCTTGATGGATTTTTACATATATATGCATTCAGAATATCACCTCCAAAACCAAGATAAGTCCATTTCTATTACTCAATAAATTGCTTTCCTATTCCTTTTCTGTCAATAGTTCCTCCCCATTGGCAAGCACTATTCTGACTTCTATCATTTGCCAGGTTTTTAACTTCATATAAATAAAATTCTTTACATAGTTTACTTTTAATGCTGTTATGATTTTCTTTGTATGAATATACCATAATTTATTCATTCCTCTGTGAATTTGATTGTTTCAATTCAAGACATATATAAATAAATCTTCTATGAATATTTTTGTTTTGTACATATCATTTGGTCTACATATATATTTATTTTCTTAGGTATATACCTAAAATAAAATTTAGGGATCATAGGATAATTATATGCTTGTTTTGAATGAATACGTTCTGTTATGGGTTGAATTGTATCCCATCAAAATTCACTTGTTGAAGTTCTAGCCCCAAGTACTTCAGAATGTGACCTTATTTGGAAATAAGGTAATTGAAGATAGAATTACTTAAGTTAAGACCATACAGAAGTAGGGTGGGCCCTAATCCAACATGACTAATGTACTTATAAAAAAAAGAAGAAATTTGAACACAGATAAGCACACAGGAAGCATGTCAAGATCAAGGCAGTGGGGAAGCCAGGATGGCTCAGTGGGTTAAGCACTCACTTTACAGTCCCAGGGACCAAGGATCAAATTCCGGCTCCAGACCGGTGGACCCATATGCTGCACTGAGGTGTGCTTCCCATACAGGAGGCCCCCAGTTCGGTTCTCGCCCCCCAGTTGGGCCCCTGGCTCGAGGGGGTGTACCTTCCATGCAGGAGGCCCCCAGCCCATTTCCTGCCTGCACAGCCTCTGCCCACCTGTATGGAACAAAACCATGTCAAAAACTGATGATGTACAACTATGGAGACTGCTCTGGGCCCTCCCCCTTCGTTCTGTCTCTGTCAAAAACAATAAAATAAATCTTAAAAAAAAAAAAAAAAGATTAAGGCCAGAGATAGGTGGTGCCAATGAAAGCCAAAGATTTTCCGTAAATTGCCAAAAGCTAGAAGAAAAGCGAGGAATGGATTCTTTCTCCCTGTTTTTGAAGATTTAAAGATTTTTTTAAATGAGGAAACCAAACACAAAGATATTTGAATACATGAAATGCACAACTCTATGTTAATTACAGCTCAGCTGCCATTCAGTGTCACACAGGGTTTGTATTGTTAGACACAATTACACCAAACTGGAACTACAGTGGACAGCTTGTGTACAACAAGCAGAATGGGGTTAGGGGTCCAGGGCTTCAAGAATGGCTAATGTGAACGTTTCTCAGGTACCTGTGCATAGTTGTCTGTGAGGCGGTCCCTAGTTCTTTGGTAGTTGGCCCAGGGATCAAGAGGGCGGGTACACAGTGGCCAAGAGAGTGAGAGCCCAAATAAGAGAAGTAATTGGAGTGTAGACTTAGCTGCCCAAGAAGGGAAACTGACCATCCTCTAGCCAGTCTCAAATTTGATAACATTTAAAAAAATTAAAAACTGTATTAACATTAACCCGTTGATCTTCCCATCAGTTTGAGCTTGATTATTTGAGGTATTTGAGTGACCCAAATAATAGACACTTTCAGTGAATAGTGTGCACATTTCCTTAAACTGTATAGAAAATACCATATTATCAGAGTAAAATATAGGAGAACAAGTGGAAGTGTAAGGAGTTCTTGTAGGCCATTCCATACCCAAGTCCCCCTTTATACAGCATTTGCTAAGAAAACAGATCTGGCATTCCCAGGATCTCTAAAAACATGTGATTAAATTGTAAAGTGTGTTAAAAGTATGTTATTATTTTTTTTATGACAATGATATCTTGGTGTATTCCTTTATTCAAGTGATAGGTCCGGCAGTTACATTTCTAGAGGGTAACAACTGATAGTTTTGTAAGGTATACGTACAGGTTTGTGGTATTTTTAATGAAGAGAAAGGGTTACTTGTGGTGATCGTGGTCAAAGATGCAGGCAGAAAGTTGTAGTAGCAAACCCAAGGTGGGATGTAAGAGAAAGTGCAGGGAAATGGGAGGTCCTCTTCCCAGGGGGCTGAGGAGTGAAACTATAGACAGTTGCCTGCTAGGGAGAGCAACAGTCTCCATTAATTTTTGGATTAGCACAGATAGCAGTTCTCTCTACCAGATTTTCCTTTAGACATAGAAATTAAGGATGTACATGTCGGCTGAGAGCAAGGAGTATACCAGGATTAGAGGTTAAGCAAAAGCAAGCTCAGAAAACGTAGAAGAGATGCTGGGATGGCTCATCAGGTTGAGTGCTCATCTTGCAGCCCTGGGTTCTGAGGATCAAATCCCTCAGAACCTGTGCAGCTGATATGCTGAACTGGGGAGTGCCTCCAGTTTGGTTCTTACTGACGCCAAGTCCCCAGCCCAGTTTCTGCCCTGTGCAGCCCAGCACCCACCTGTGGAATGAAACTATGTAGAAAACTAATGACGTGCAACTATGGAGACTGCTCTGGGTCCTCCCCCTTCTCTCAGTCTCTCTCTCTCTCTCTCTCTCTCTCTCTCTCTCTCTCTCTCTGTCAAAAACAATAAAAATAAATCTTAAAAAAAACACAATAGGGGAAAGCCGGGACGGCTCAGCGGGTTGAGCGCTCGCTTTGAGGCCATGAGGACCGAGGATCGAATCCCGGCTCCGGCCCAGGCAGGACCCACATGCTGACTGGGGAGTTTCCACAGTTCGGTTCTCTAGCTGTCTCTGTCTCTGTCTCTCTCTCTATCTGTCAAAAGTAAAATAGAAATAAATATGCACTGAAGATAAAATAATTACTCTCTATAAAAAATATTTAAAAAAACAAAAACAAAAACAAACAAAAAAAAAACACAATAGAATTTCTAATGTTAATATCAATGAAGCAAAAACAATAAATGCTCTGTGTCTAATTTGTTAGTGCCTTGGAGAGACAGTTAGTGAAGGTTGCAGTGATCTCAGTGTCTTAGAGGAACTTGTTTCTTGAGCAGGTAACAAAGTTATCTCCAATATCAAGGTCTTGGACTGGGATGATGTTATTTGCAATGCAGTACTAGGGTATCCTTTTCAAGTAGACACTATTCTGGTTGATGTGAGTCACTTGTGATGGTGGCAATGTCATCCCTACAGTCTAGGAATTCCTATTGCTGTTCACTCAGTTAATCCCAAGGTGGTCCCTAGATAACCAAGGGATCTGGGGGAAGGGGTGGCATCCTACAGCACCACAGCACCTGGCAAGGGACTGAGGACTGTGCAGGCCACACCCTCCTGCAGGTGGACTAATCCAGAAGGCCCAAGTTTGGCCCTATCTTGTATCAAGAAGTCTTCAGTAGCCATGACAAACTCACAGGATTCTCATTTATGATTCAATGCATAATGAGCAGCTGGGTATGAGCACTCTGAGATTCATAGACTCAGAGTCTGTGAGAACCTCTATTCCCAGGAAAACCCAGTATGTGGTCAGCAATTTTTGCTCTAATGGTATACAGCACAGCTTCAAGGGGGCAGTTATTTTGTATCTGGAGCTCACAGGCAACTTAGGGCCATTATAGGTAGTTCAGAATATCCAGAAAGTGTGAAAGGAGGCTGCTAAAGCCCCAGGGAAGGAGTCTCTGAAAGCACTAGTGAGAGTACCTGTTGATTTTAATTTGGATAGTTTTTAAAGCCTTTTGTTGAGGGTAGCTTCCATTTAAGGTGAGCTCATTTGTAAGTATCAGGAAGATTAACAAAAATGGGGAGATGAGGAATACGTTGTCTCCAAAACCCCAAAAAGTTTTTTAAATGTTCTAGCCTTTTCCTTGTGTCTCACCTGGTGGAAAGGACAAGCTAGCTCTCTGGTATCTCTTTTTATAAGGGCATTAATTTCAGGGCTCTGTTTTTCTGACCTAATCACCTCCCAAAGACCCCCACCTCCACATACTCCACATACTATCACATTGGGGAACAAGGTTCAAACATATGAATTTTGAGAGGGCACAAATATTTAGTCTAGAACAGGCCAGAAACACACCTGAAGGCTCGACACTGTAGAAGGTGGCTCAAGTGGCCTATCATTCCCATTGCCCTCAGGTAACCCATTTGGCTAGTGTCTAACCCATGGAGTGTAGCCAGTTAAAGCATTTCAACACCAAGGAAATTGGGGTAAGGAGAGATGACTGCATAAAAAAGCTGTGATTTCTTCATTTTTGAAGGACAGTTATGCCACACATATAGAATTTTGGTTTACACATTTCTTTCAGAATTTTAAATATGTCGTCCTGCTACCTTCTGGGATCCACTGTCTCTAGTGAATAATTGGCTGTTAATCTTATTGTGGTTAATATAATGCTAACTTTGTACATGAAGAATTATTTCTCTCTTGCTGATTTTAAGATTATCTTTGACTTTGGCCTTTGACAGTTTAGTTATAATGAGGCTCAGTGTGGATCTCTTTGAGTTTATTCTACTTTATTCAAATTCTACTAATTTGTTGAGCTTCTTGGGTGTGATAATTAGGGAAATTTTTGACCATTATATCTTCAAATATTTTTCTGCCTCTCCACCTTTTTAAAATATCTCTCACTTTTTTGGACACCTGTTATGTATATGTTGGTGCACTTCATGGTGTTCTACAAACCTTTTAGGCTCTTTTATTTATTTATTTTCTTCTCCTCCAAATGGATAATCTCAATTAATTTTTTAAAGATTTTATTATTTTTGACAGAGAGACAGAGAGAGAGAAGGGGGAGGGCCCAGAGCAGTTTCCACAGCTGTGAATTATTAGTTTTTGACAGAGTTTCACACAGGGCAGGAACCAGGCCAGGGGCCTCCATGTGGGAGTCATGCCCCTGTGAGCCATGGGCCCCCCACGTGGGAAGCTCACCCCAGTGGGAACCAAACTGGGGGCCTCCCACATGGGAAGTACATCCCAATTCAGTATATGAGTCGACATGGGCCTGGGCCAGGACTCGATACTCAGCCCCCAGGGCTGCAAGGCAAGCGTTCAACCTGCTGAGCCATCCCACCATCCCCCTCAACTGATTATTTTGCAATTCTGTTTTTTTCTTCTACCTGTTCAAATCTTGAGCTTTTCTACTAAATTTTTCATTTCAGTTGTTGTATTTCACAGTGCCAGAATTTCTACTTGGTTCCATTTTATAGTTTTATATCTTTACTGATATCTATATTTGGTGAGATGTCATTCTCCTGGTTTCCCTGTTTTTTGTGCATAGTTTTCTTTAGTTCTTTGAACATATTAAAAATAGTTCATTTAAAGCCTTTTACTAGTAAGTAAAAGTGTTTCTTTATAGACAGTTTTTTCTTTTCTGTGCATGGGCCATACTTTTTTTTTTTTTCCTATGTCTCATCATTTTTTGTTAAAAGCTTAACTTTTTTTTTTTTTATTTTATTTTTTTTTTTATCTTTTCACATTTATAGAGAGAAATTATCTTTTTGTCTTCAGTGCATATTTATTTCTATTTTACTTTTTGACAGATAGAGAGAGAGACAGAGACAGAGACAGTTAGAGAACCGAACTGTGGGAACTCCCCAGCTCAGCACGTGGGTCCTGCCTGGGCCGGAGCCGGGATTCGATCCCCGGTCCTCATGGCCTCAAAGCGAGCGCTCACCCCGCTGAGCCGTCCCGGCTTTCCCCCAAAAGCTTAACGTTTTAAATATTATAATAAGACAAGTCTAGTAATAAAATTCTCTATTTCTTCAGGGTCTGTTTTTGCTGCTTGTCTTAGTGTGTGTGTGTGTGTGTGTGTGTGTGTGTGTATTTATTTAGT
>PVKE010047227.1:0-11990 GCA_004027555.1 Craseonycteris thonglongyai | reverse complement strand
TCTCTGTCTCTGTATCTCTCTCTCTCCCTGTCAAAAATAAATAAATAAATATTTAAAAAATAATAAATAAAAAAATCCCATTTTAAATATAATGAAATAATAGGTTAAAAGGATGGAAAATATATACTATGAAAATTACCAATAATAAAGAGTGAAATCACATAATGATAAAAGAGTCAATTCACCAAAAAGATGTAATAATTCTATCTTGAAACAAGGAAGTTTCAAAATGCCACTTTGAAATACAGTTTGGCAGTTTCTTATAAAGTTGAATCTACAAGTGTATATTACCCAGCACTCACACTGCTAGGTATTTACCCTAGAGAAAAGTTATGTCCACACAAAAATCTGCAAATGACTGTTCATAGCAGCTTTATTTCTGATAGCCAAAAGGTGGAAACAGGGGAAGCTGGGGATGGCTCAGTGGGCTGAGCGCTCACTTTGCAGTGCCGGGGACCAGGGATCGAATCCCGGCCCCGGCCCCAGCCCGTGCGGAACCATATGCTGAACTGGGAGCTCCCCCAGTTCAGTTCTCTCTCTGTATCTATCTCTGTATCTCTCTCTCTGTCAAAAATAAAAATAAATGAATAAAAATATATTTAAAAAAAAAAAAAAAAAAAAAAAAAAAAAAAAAAAAAAAAAAAAAAAAAAAAAAAAAAAAAAAAAAAAAAAAAAAAGCTGGAAACAACCATATGTCCTTAAAGAGTGAACAAAATAACAAACTGTGGTACACCCATATAACAAAATAGTATTCAGCAATAAAAAGGAATAAACTATTGTTACATGCAAAATACTGATAAATCTCAAAGGTATGAAGCTGAATGAAAGAAGCCAGTCTCAAAGCCTATATAGGTATACTGTCAGATTCCATTTATATAAAATTCAAGAAAGGGCAAAACTATAGAGACAGAGATAATGGTTGACTGGGATTTGGGGTGATGAATAGTATAACTACAAAGGGACAGCATGAAGGAGTGTTTTGGGGAGAGGAGTACCATGATGCATCCTAACTGTGGTAATGGTTACATGTATCTATATATAGGTAAAAACTCATTAAACTGTACAACAAAAAAGTTCAGTTTTAATGTACCGGTAGGTTAATATGAAAAGCAAAAAGTTTTTAAATAAAGCTATTAGACATAAAAGCAACTTTTTATTAAGTTCAACTTTTAACTATTAAAGTGATAATGGGGGGAAAAAAAAGGATGTTTTCTCTATTCATCACCAAAGAGAACACTGGTTTCTTGGAAAATTACCTTTTGCAATACAAATACATTGGATTTTGTCTCAATGGTTGATGCTAACTGAAAGCCATCCTAGGCAGAGAAGTTTATAACCACTCCTCAAATGATATAAGCTATGATTCAAATTGTTGGGACTGTGGAAGCAGGTGTCAGCAAACTTCAGCCCAGGGGCCAAATCCAACCCTCTGCCTCTTTTTGTAAATAAAGTTTTATTGGAACATAGATCTACCCAATTTGTTTTCATATTGCCTGTGGTTCCTTTCACACTCAACAGCAGAGTTGAATATTTGTAATAGAGACTATGGCCCACAAAGCCTATGATATGAATAGCTAATACCTGGCTCTTCCTAGCAACAGTGTGTTGATCCCTGCTATAGAATAATGAGAAACATCACCACAGAGAAAGGTAAAGGCCACACATAGCCGGACTGGCAAAGAGAACCTGGAAGCCCCAAATACCTTATTTAAGAGTGATTCTTTCACATGTTCTCCCTGTTTATTTACTAATGGACTGGACTCTTGTTTAGGTGGACCAACTTTTGATCGAGCCAAACTTAAGAATTCACTAATAGAATCTTCTTTCTTTTCTTGTTTAGATGTATCCCATCTGGATGGTTTTCTTGCTTCTGAAAGGTAGAACACAGACATAACATCAGAATTAGCAACTAAGTTCTTCAAGTTCTTTCTTAAAGCTCTTGAATTCATTCAAGAGTATCAGTGAATCAGCCAGTAACTACAAAGTGTTGAAATGTGGCAGACGCTAAGGCAGAGTCCCAGCCCCAAACAATACGCATCTGGACTATCACAACATGAGCTAAGGTATTTGCGTGAGCAATTCTCTTAATGGAGGGAGAGTTCGCACTAAGTGGGTGTATCCTTAGGATTAGATGACCCTTTAGTTCCATCCTCCCAATAGGCCAGGGGTTGAGATCATGGTCAGCATATGGACCTGAGGAATCCCTACTCACTGTCAGGACCTCGGAGCTGTGGTGCTTTTTCACTTGATGCTTCAGTTATGGGCAAGGAAGCTGTCTCTGGGAGTGTCAGAAAGTTGAAGACTGAGTATTTGTCACGTTTCACTCTTGGTAAACCAACTAAAGTTGAACTGGGGATTGAAAAGAAAAATATATAAATATAATTCTAACAACCACTACAAGAATCAAATCAAATTTCTAAATCAAAGCTTTCTACCTCATGTTCTTCACCAGTAGCTCTTCTACTTGGCTAAAGAGATTCCCCTAAGATATTTTCACTTCTCAGAGCAGGTTAAGAATTTATAATAGGTGACTTTAGGACCTACTAGTTTTTTTCTTTTTTTTAATTTACTTTGTTTTTGACAGAGACACAGAGAGAGGCAGAGAGAAGGGGGAGGTCCCAGAGCAGTCTCCATAGTTGCACAGTCATAGCTTTCTACATAGTTTTCATTCCACAGGTGGGCGTGGGGCTGTGCAGGGCAGGAACCAGCCAGGGGCCTCCCACATGGGAAGCACACCTGGAGCAGGAGCAGAACCGGGGGCCTCCCACATAGGGTCCACATGGGCCAGGGCTGGGATTCAATCCTCAGACCCTGGGGCTGCAAGACGAGTGCTCAACCCGCTGAGCCATCCCAGCATCCCCAGTTTTTTACTTATTATAGTAAAAGCTAGAATTTAACTTTATAGATTTTCATTAAGGAAAAGTTCCACTGCTAAAAATACAGTTGATTCTTGAACAACATGAATTTGAACTGCGTAAGTACATTTATATGTGGATATTTTTCAATGAAAACCGTACATGTATTTTTCTCTTCCTTATGATTTTCTTAACATTTTCTTTCCCTAGGCTCACTTTATTCTAAGAATACAGTACATAATACATATACCATACAAAATAATATGTGAATTGCCTATTTATGTTGTTTGTAAAGCTTCTAGTCAATATTACTATTAGTAGTTAAGTTTTTAGAAGTCAAAATTTACATGTGGATATTTGACTGCCCAGAGAAACCGCACCCCTAACACCTGCATTGTTTAAGGGTCAACTATATACCTAAATTTTCTGACAAAGTCTCTGATTCAACTATTTATGCTTTTTTGCAATGTTTACAATTAAATAAGAAGGTGTTAAACTTATATAAAGAATTAGAAAACATAAGTAACATTTTAAATGCAAACTGTATGTACATCATTGAAAAGATGGCAAATTAGATAGGCGTTAAGTTTTTGTAACTGGACATATCTGAGTTTCATATCTTTGATATAGAATAAGTTTGCTATCTAGGTGTTTATTTTTTTAGTAACAAATCAATAGAGGTTAAACTGCACAATTTGCAACCCTGTTTTGACAAGTAAGTTCATCAAGAAAAAGGGAATTTATATGAGTATGTAAAGAGAAAATTAGCTTTAATACGGGGAAATAAGTACTGATAGACGGGCAGGTTTGTCCAACTCACCCTGGATAAGGGTCAGGGACATTAAACCTCTTACAAAGAAGCTTGTCAGGGTGCCACTCAAATGTGTCCCGGGTGAGCTTCCCAAACATCTTCATCTTCACAGCCGACTGCTTGTCATTGACATCATTCTGGGGAAAGACATTCACTCCATTTCATTAAGTGGTCACACAACTGACCTGACTGCTCTTCCATTTAAGTTTTTAAGCAATCTTCAAACTTACAAAACCACTTACGCTACAATATTTTAGCTGAAGTACACTGGAAGCTAAAAGCACAGAAATCACTTCTAATTCTACAAAGCCATGGAGAGTTTGATCTTTTCACTGAGGGATTTTAAATATTTGGCTATATGGTGTTTTGATTTTAAAATGCACCAGGCAGGGACACGAAGGCGACAGACCTCTTGGTCTCGAGGAACGTCCACTTGATCTGAGTCGTCCTCCTCCTTGGCATGAGTGAACCTGGAGGACAAGGTCGAATGGGAAGACACATACAGCCGGGCTGCCTGAGCAAACTCATCCCGCTCACGGCCTCGCTCCCACTCTGTCATACTGGGATCCAGACAATGTTCCAGGGCATCTATGGTGCGGAGAACAAGAAAGCACTTCACTCTTGGGAAAAACATGGGGGTTTCAAGAACAGCTTGTGGCAACGCTGTATCCCTCTTGGTTTCACCGGAGGGGACACATCCTTCCTGGTTTTAAGAGCATGGTGGGGAGGCAGGTGGCAGGTAATACCACTCGCTCCCTCAAAATGATGCTTTTATTGCATCTATCTACTGCCTATATCAGAGAAAAACACTTGGGAACCAATGCTTGGTTAAATCTTTGAAGCAAGAAACTTGTTACCACTCCCAGTGATAACTTCATCCCAACTATATTGGTAAATTTGGGCAGAAAAACATTCCTTTCTCTAACATTATTTTTTAATCTAACATAAACATCAGGGGGTTTTGAAAACTGATCCTCTTGATTTACTGACTACCTCTCACACTACATCGTATAGCAACCCTTCTCATCAGTCTTGCCATATTTATTTACTTCATAGATCACAAAGTGGTCCCCACCCTACCCCACCTCCCCATGTAATGGTTCAACAGCCAACTCTCTTTGTAAGTCAAATTTTAGACTATGATTTAGGGCTGGATGGTTAGGACCTAAAGACAAAGTGGGAGATGACCTTGTTCTTTGTGGTGTGAAATGCAACACTGACAGAAGCCAAGCATTTGCAAACAGTAAATGCTCTGTGATTTAGCCTTAGCCCCCACCCCACACACACACACACCCCCCCCCACACACACACACACAAAAAGGCAGCATGTTCTCTACTTAAATAGCTATCTTTGGGACTGAGAACAGAGAAACCCAAGATAATCATTCTTGTTTTCAAAGGTCAAAAGCCAGGGCTTGAAATCTTTGTACTGTTTACAGCAAGATGAGTTAAAACACTGGCAGGGAAAGGTACTTCCACTTTGAATCCCAGAAAAGGGTTAGAATAGCAAGAACACTGCCCCTGGCTGAGACTTGGGAGACCCAGGCCTAACACCCACCTTTCTGACCCCGTTTCACGTTTACTAAATACTCTTCGTATCGTTTTTGCTTGTCTGGATCTTTGGCGAAAGGTTTGAAGGTGCTGGCTCTTGTGGCGGCTGTCCCACCACTCAATGCCATGTTCCAAGAGCAGTGTCCAACGTCTGGAGAGGAGGGCTGCGTTCTGCTGCTTGAGGCCTTCTGAGCCAGACTCCTGGCCTTGAGCTGAGCTGCTTTAAGGTCAGTTGCCTGCTTCACTTCTTTGAGTCTCTCTTTATCTTTTTGGGACAGAAATTCTAACACTGGAGTAGCTGAACCTAAGTAAAAACAATAATAGAAAGAGATGAAAGTCTCTTAAGATAAATTTATTTCCATTACTCTGTATATGTTTTCAGTATCACAAATTTATGTGAATGAAGATGAGTGTCTTACATTTAGTGTTTCATATCCCTGTGAACTTAACAGTAATCTAATGCGACTCCTATTTTACAGTTGGCAAAAATGGAGGTTAATTCTTGGATGTTTATTGGGCCAACGAGTGGTCCCAGAGGATGCTGACATGCTAAACTCTGGGCCTCCAGTCTGTGGTGGCCACCATTTCTACTGTCCTGCCCAGCACAAGCCCCTGTTCAGAGCACAGCTACCCATCACACACTCACACATGTCACAAATGCTCACTGAGCATCCATCCGCTCCACACCAGACACTGGCCCAGGGCTGGGAGGACAATGCAGACAAGGTCCTGCTCTCACTAGTGAGGGAGAAGGACATTAAAGAAGGCACAAATCAACACCAGAGGACTGATACAAGAGGAAGACTGTGGAGAGGAAAAAACAGGGTGACTCGATGGAAAGTGACTTAGATGAGAAGGCAGCAGCCTATCTGGTGGGCAGGGAACACCTTGAAGGTCCCTCTAAAGAGATACTATTTGAGGTAATTTCTAAGTGAGAAACAGGGAGCCAAAATATGAAGGAAGAACAGAGGCAGAGGAAAGAGCAAACAGAAAGGCTCTGGGTGGCACCATGGTTGGCAGGATCAGAGGGCACAAAGGAGGATGCTGAGGTTAGACCACAGTGGGCTAAAGAAAAGTGATTTAAGATGTGGCTTAAAAAGTAGGCACGCTCTCTGTGTCAAAAATAAAAATAAATAAATAAAAATATATTTAAAAAAGAAAAAAGTAGGCACGGCTGGATCCATAGAGCCTTGTGGGGAGTCTGGATATCTCTTGAGTGTAAGAAGTACCAGATCATTTTAAGGGGGATAGTGATATAATTTGGTTCATCTAGCTGCTGTTTATTTAGGGGAATGGACTGCAGAGGGCAAATAAGACCAATCAGAGGCTGCTGCAATAGTCCAGGTGAGAGTAGATGGGTGTTTAGACAAGAGGGAAGCAGAGAAAATACAGAGTAGATGGGAGTCCACACACATATTAGGGGTAGAAATGAGAAGACCTGCTGATAGACTGGGTAGGGTCGGTGGGGAGGGAAAGAGGGGAGCTAAGAATTAGTATTCCTATGTTCTGGTCTGAGCAATGGGTCACTGGTGGTACCATTTACTTCGAAAGGAAAAACTGGAGGAAAAGCAAGTTTAGAGAAGGAAGTGGGAACCACAAATTCTGTTTGGGTCTATTATATTTGAGATGCCTATTAGGCTCCCAAATGGCAAGCCCAGGTTCATCTCTCATAGTGGGTCTTTCTACTTCAGCCTTCAGGGGATTCTCCACATTTGTTCATACTTTCAGATGTACTCATTCCTTTTAGGCTTTCAGGAAAAGAATTACAGTACCTTTATCCTGAGAAAAAAATCCTATGTTCCCAGGCTGTGCAGAGAAAGTGAAGATATACATGTCCCTGGTCTTCACCACATTCCTTAACAATTATTGAAAGTCTGAAAACTGCTGAGCTTAAGAAGAGTTGTAGGGGGTAAGCCGGGATGGTTCAGCGGGTTAAGCGCTTGCTTAGAAACCCTGGGGACAGAGGATCAAATCCCAGCCCCGGCCTGTGTGAACCCATATGCTGAACTGGGGTGTGCTTCCTGAATGCAGTGAGGCCTCCAGTTCAGTTGAAAAAAGAAGAGTTGTAGGGATGCCAGAATAGCTCAACAGGTTGAGCACTTGCCTTGTAACCTTGAGGTCCTGGGATCAAATCCCAGCCCCAGCCCATGCAAACCCATATGCTGACTGGGGGCGTTCCTCCCATGCGGAAAGTCCCAAGTTTGGTTCCCACCCCACACAGCCCCACATCCAACTGTATGGAATGAAACCATGTCACAACTAATGATGTACAAATATGGAGACTGCTCTGGCCCTCCCCCTTCTCTCCGCCTGTCTCTCTCTCTCTAACAATAAAATAAATCCTTTTTTTTTTTTTAAAGATTTATTTTATTGATTTTTGACAGAGAGATACAGAGACAGAGAGAGACAGAGAGAAGGGGGAGGGCCCAGAGCAGTCTCCATAGTTGACATTAGTTTTTCCATATAGTTTCACTCCACAGGTGGGCACAGGGCTGCGCAGGGCAGGAACTGGGCCGGGAGACTCCCACATAGGTCCCGGCAAGAACTGAACTGGGGGCACACCCCAGTTCAGCATGTGGGTCCACATGGGCCGGGGCCGGGATTCGATCCACGGTCCCCAGGGCTTCAAAGCGAGCGCTTAACCCACTGAGCCATCCCAGCTTTCCCTAAAATAAATCTTAAAAGGAGAAGACAAGAGTTGTAATTTCAATGACACACTCAAACTAATGGTGGGAAAACAACAAGTCTTAAGAAGTAAAGTATGTGTGCACTGCTATGTATGCCATTCACAATAAACAATTTTATTCCTATAATTTGGGAATACAAAATCATAGAAAAAATTTCAATGGAAAAACATGTTTCCATTTTGATTCTGATAACTCAGAATACCATAAATATAATGATTTTAATCTTCATGGCACATACCTTGAATGGGTGTTTCTCCTAGCAATTCTCCCCTCTTAGAGGCATTCAGTTGGTGCCTACTATGTGTCCCTGGGTCATGTGTTGATTTTCCAGCTGAATCTGACAACATCTGAAGTAAGTGGGAGTTCTCTGAGGTTGCAGCTACCACAGGTCTGAAATGATGCACTGGTCGATAGTCTCTTGGCAATACAGGTGGTGGATAAATCTTAAAAAAACAAAACTCAGTGAATGCAAGCTGCAAGACGATCATATTTGATTTAACATGTTACCTCTGAGCACTGTTAACCCAGCTTTTCCCAGGCTAACAGTCAGTCAGCAGGGAGGAGGCACTGGGAATACCTGTCCAGGTGCTCAGCCAACATCCATTCTGGGTCTTGAGGGTCACCAGAACTGCACTGTTCTAAGAGTCAGACATCTGTAACATCACCCCTGCCCACTTCTACACAGAGATGCTAATATGCATGTAGTATACGATGAGAACAAGAATGATGACAATAATTAACACCATGTACTAACTGGCCGACATGCAGAACTGGCCCCTGTAGATCAGAAAAGTTACAAAGTATGATTCAAAGTATAGAAAAAGATAAGAACTTTAAATAACTTACATTTTTTCTGGTTATGTTTCAATTCTAAATTGGAATGTCAGGCTTTATTTTTTGATCTGCGGTATTTTTAATTCAAAAGCTAACTGAATTGAAATTGGAATATCTTTGGGAAATTCAGGCATTAAGGATGTCAGAATAGGTAACAGAAAGTATTCAATATTTTTTATTTATGGCACTAAATGGTTTCTCTTGCTCTTGGTCTAACAAACATATGAGGGCTGACTGGGAAATAAGTATTCAACCATGTAATATGAAAAACAGAGGCATTTATGGCTGGATTTTTTTCCAGACAGCCCTCATATATTGATGGACAGTCCTATTTACGGTGTTTCTTAGATTTTTCAGCTGTTTCCTAGATTTTTCAGCTACCTGAAACTCTAAATTCTGTAACCAGTGAAGCACGGAATGCTCTCTGGCTGAGGGACTTAGCCCCAGTGGCTTTTGTTGTTAATGATGCCTGGTCTCACCCCACAAAGTCGGCTATAGTTGGGGTTTCCCAAGCTTCCCAGGTGGCTGTAAGGTGGTTCCCAGGTGGCTGTAAGGTGGTTCCCAGGGGTGAGCCCCTGGCATGATGAAAACCCATGAAAGCATGGTATGATCATTGTTAGGAAATCTCATTTTTTCATCATCTTAGCCTGACCACCTTCTGTGAAAAACAGACTCCCCAGTCAGCCTGCAAACACTCCCATGTAACCAAGACCCAAAGGTCCAGGGAAGCACGGCAGAAAGGAAAGGTGTGTACACACGACTCTCCTTAATACCTTCCCTCAGAGTCAAAGCATTCCACAGAGGCTGGGTTTTAAGCCATATTTAGAAAATGTGCCTGTCTATGAAAGGCTAGGTGAACATAGCCCTCCTCTGAATCATTCCCACCCAAATCCCTGCTCCAGCGAGGAGTGCCTGGGGAACCCCAAGTGCCTGTCTGTCCACTTATGGCACTGTGCCCTGCAGTGAATTTGTCTGTCTGGCACCCTCGCTGAAGAGGAGGTACTTGGGAGCCAGGACTAAGTCCTATTTATCCTTGATTCCTGAGTCGAATGAGTACTTAACCATTTTTATGCTTTCCTTTCATACACATAAAACACTTACATTCTCCTTTGACATATTTTACATTTCTAGTAATAATAGCAGGTGTGCCCAACACTGTTTTAAAAATATTCTGCTCACTATTACAACACATTAACTATCATTACTAAACCAGTCATAGCCACTGTAATACACAGAATGTATTAATAATTTCCCATGAGGCACTGTTCCTGGCCACCCCTACTCCAGAGAACCACAGGCCAAACCACAGGGGTACTTAACAAATGCTTGCTGAATAAAAACCAAAAAGCCTGTTAAGATGTGGAATACCCTAAAACAAAGATACCAACAAGGCAAATGGCCAAGCACCCCTCCTGAGCTACCAGCACCCACGACTGACTTGCAGTGGTCTCCTGGGAACATGTACTGACTGATGAGTGTCAGAGAGCAAGCACCATTTAGCCTAAGCTGCAACAAAACCTCACAAAAACAGGACTATCTGGAAAGGCACATGGAGTTCTCCACCGGCTTGACCTGTGTGCACGCAGCTTCTGTCCCCTCTGCTTGTCCAGGAAGGTGCCCAGGGAACCTCATCCACACTAGTGACCAGGCCTTGCAGCACTCAGGAGTCACAGGACTGTGGGTCATTGTGACTTTTGGAAAGTTTTCTACTTTTCCTTAGGTTACATTGTCTCTAAGATTTTATCAATTCCATTCTCCCACCAGTTTCTATTGTAATTCTTTTTTTAGTGAAAATAACCACTCACTTGAAGTTTGGATTTAAATAATTAGCAATTAGCTGTTCTGAATACAATGTGGCCGCTGACATTTTTTTTTTTTTTTAAACACATTTAAACCACGGCATGCATTACTTTAATATTTATTTATTATTTTTAATTGTTTTTTGACAGAGAGAGATAGAGAGATACAGAGACAGAGAGAGAACTGAACTGGGGGAGCTCCCAGTTCAGCACATGGTTCCGCACGGGCCAGAGCCGGGATTCGATCCTCAGTCCCCAGCGCTGCAAAGTGAGCGCTTAACCCACTGAGCCATCCCGGCTTCCCCCGCTGACATTTTTAATATAGATTATGTTTGCCTACACAATCACTAGTGACTAGGCTGGTGCTTTTTGAAAACAGACCTACCACTCCAGTTGTTAATATAACTCAGATTACATAGTAGCAAAAATTTTAAGTACTAAACCAGTAAAAAACAAACAAAAATCTTACTTTCTTTGAAGATAAAGGTTTCGAAGCCAAGGAAAATCCATCCAATATTTTGCCAATGTATCGAAGATCTTTCTCTGATTCTACAAAATGATGTCACTGATTAACTCCAAGAGCATAGATTAAAATAAGACAAAAGACATCAGTTTTTTATCTCTAAGAACACAAATACTACATGGCATACATGATATCACACCAAGATAGCAGTCAAGGAGGAAAGAATGAGTAAAGCCCTCACACCTCTGTTGACTCTGGCAGCCTAGCCCAAACCACCTGCAGCTGATTAGGCTGTGCCCGATGAGGCTATGGCTCTCCCTGACAAGTACCTCAGTGTTGTTTTTAGAAAAAGTGCCAGAGATCCTAAGCTAAAAGACACCAAAGAATATACTCTGGAGTAAAAGACATCAAGAGAACAAGCATGGATAAAAGTAAAAACTATAACTGTGAGAGGGTCATCTCTAAAACTAGGTGAAGAACCATGGGGAGACTACCTCCCAGTTTCCTTAGCAACCATCCAAACCAGGCACGAAAGGCAATACAACCAGGTCAGTCAGTAATCGAATCTTAGTACAAATTAAAAGGTACTTTTGTCTTTTTCTCAAATGAAATTCTAACAAGAGATAAAGATCACTAATTCAGTAAATGAAATGACCAGCGCCCTCTGACTTGAAGCCAGGGATCCTC
Organism: Craseonycteris thonglongyai; assembly: GCA_004027555.1. NCBI lineage: Eukaryota > Metazoa > Chordata > Mammalia > Chiroptera > Craseonycteridae > Craseonycteris > Craseonycteris thonglongyai. The sequence goes on along the minus strand of PVKE010047227.1, from coordinate 303 downwards.
TAATGGTTTCAGAGACAACACCATCTACAAAGGCTCTTTGCTTATCAAGGATTTCCTGCAAGTAGTGGCTCTGTCAAAAGTCCATATGCATATCCAGCCATTAAAAAGAATGAAACCTGGGGAAAGCCGGGACGGCTCAGCGGGTTGAGCGCTCGCTTTGAGGCCATGAGGACCGGGGATCGAATCCCGGCTCCGGCCCAGGCAGGACCCACGTGCTGAACTGGGGAGTTCCCACAGTTTGGTTCTCTAACTGTCTCTGTCTCTGTCTCTCTCTCTATCTGTCAAAAAGTAAAATAGAAATAA
>PVKE010047226.1:0-11996 GCA_004027555.1 Craseonycteris thonglongyai | reverse complement strand
TCTTTTGGATTTCTTGTTTCTCGGTCAAGTTCATGGCATTGCCATTTGTGAAGAGACCTTCCATTTATCGTATCAATGTACGGTATATTACGGTATGTTTGAAAAATGTCATTCATTAAAAATTTAATTAAAAAAAGAACTGGTGTTGCCTCGGAAGTGGGGGGTAGTCTTATACAGCGAATATAGGCCTAAACCTATGATTTAACTGTAAAATTAGGGGGTCGTCTTATACGCCCGGTCGTCTTATACGCCGGAAAATACGGTAAATCTTTTTTCCCCTGTTGTGAAAGCTAGCTACTGTATATTTAATTTCATTTAATTTCAGAAGAAGAAATCTATAGCAAGCATTCTAGAAAAGGTGCCATCAAATTCATCAATTCAAAGATAAAATTGAAAAAGCTTATATTCAGTAATTACCCATTCTAAGCAAAATATAGTATTTATAGAATGATACATAATTGAAATACACTGTATATGAGTTAGTGTGCATTGAGCTAAACATCTGATCTAGTAACTGAATAGTATAGGAAAATAAATGAGGCCTTCCAAATTCCAAAATTGAATCAATGCATTCCAAATTCAATTAACTTTAACCAATATATTGAGAACATTCTTACCTTCCTTGTTAAATAAAATATCTTAAATATTCAAGATAAAATCAGAGGAGTATCATGCGCACAAGAAGCAGATCGAGTTTTTCAAGATTTTTAAAAATATTGTAGATTAAATTATTAGCAATAAAAGCATTAATTTGAACATTCAGGAGAGTTTTTTTGTTTGTTTTTTGTTTTTTACTTAAAAATTTTTCTGTTTGGATAATTTGAAGAAAAATAATGCGATTTTCTTTCCCTCACTTAGTATTGGGATATGAAGACGTTTACACCAAAGGCAGCATAGAAGAAAAGTTCCACCATAGTAGCACTAATTTTGCATCAAAGCCTATGAGGTGACTCTGACACTAGCATTAATATATGCACACTCACTACTTCAGAAAAAGAAATGTTGCCACCTCCTCCAGGTAGTCGGTGGGTCAAGCTCATCCTCAAAGAGCCAAAAAGTTGCAATCTAGGAAATCTGTTTTCATCGTCTCAGAATTCGCTATACGCAGACTCAGCCCATTCAGTTTTCTGCATTTCCTTTTGGTCGTCAAAAGCCATTAGAAACAGCATTTTTTTTCTATAACATAGCACCTGCCACAGAGCTGGCCTTCACTCGTCTTAATTGCAATGGCCCAACACGTGAGCAAATTCTTGCAAACGTGTCAATTTTGGTGATTATTATCAGAGAAAAGCAGCTCTGCCCACCACTGGGATGAACTGCACTGTAGAATGTTTGACTAATTTTGTGTACGTCACTGAAACCTATTTGAGCACATTATGTACATTGTCACATGGCATTATAACGTCATTATCATAGGACATTATAATTCTTATGAAAGAAAACCAAAGTCAAATTTTAGATTAATTTGAAGGATATTTACTTATACCCAGTTCATAAATGTATGTGGATTTAATGCAAAGAAAGAGCTACAGCCATAAAGAACAAACCATGTTTGATGATTGTTTGGTGACAGATGCATATTTTGGTGTCGGAATGAAAATCAAAGTCAAATGAATTCTCTGGTCATGAAAACTGATGATTTCTAAAAAAAAAAACTTGACTCAAAGGTGATAAAGGAATCTGTGATGAAGGAATTGGCTCTTTTAATTTATAGGCAGCAACTACAGATCCAAAAAGATTGGAAACTGATGGTCAAATCAACCGAGCAAACAAATAGACATGCCTTTTATGATTACATTTTTCACATTAGGGTGCTACAGACACAATGTTATGGCTAAATAAATTAAGTGTTGCATATTTCCAATAAAAACAAATTTATGCAAGTTTAATGAATAGATTGGTTTCAAACTTTTAAAATGTCGCAATCCAATAGCACCATAGGATTATCACACTCTAAGTGGCCTAAGGGATTTCCTGGCCCCTCCCCCTATCTTATTAGTATACACAAGCGCTCTGAGATTCCAGAAGGTCGTACAGGCCCAAGGTCACAGAGGAGCTGCCTTCTAGCCTGAGTGACGTCCCAGACCATCAGCTTCCTTAGAGAAAAGTCTGTCATCGTTGTCATGGGTCCCCACAAAGGCCACAGGCATGCATTTCTTCTCTGCGAGTGACTAGCTCTGGTCTGGCAGGGGGAGCCCTGAATTAGGAACCAGGAGATGTGATTGGTTGTTAGAAAACTGCTCATTAAGGTTCTAAGTATATTTAGCAGGCAAATCCCATCTCATTTTAGATCTTTTTTTTTCAAACCTGCAACAAGATCATATGGCAACGTAGATGACATCATATAACCAATCACTCTTCCAGTCCCCTGACGGCATTTGAGTCCCCTGCGTGTAGAGCCACCTACCTCGTGCTGCGACGTGTGCACATACCTGGTGCTCTCACCGCCACCTCGACACAGTGCTCTCCCTCGCTGCTCCCGTCAACACTAACGTTGTTGCCATCTAGCCATCTGTACAAGCCCGAAACTGAGCGCCTCTGCCCCTCCATCAAATTTAACACCGTTCTGTTTTTTGTCCAAAATATGTCATCATTTGTCTCTCAACCTAGACCACGCTGCCATCATCACACTGCACCTGGACAGGGCAGGAGCCATTTAACTTAGCCCAAACAGCAGTCAAAATATAGAGCTAGTTGTGCCCCTTTTCTATTCACAGACATCCTTCGCCTCCTATTTTTCCCTCAGATCCCTGGTACCATCTGACTCCAGCCTCACCTCGAACACCCCTCCCCACATCCGCTGGACTCCCCCGAGTGTCTGAGCAGTCTGCTGTCTTCCGCCCCAGGGCCTTTGCTCAAACTGTCCTCCGAGACTGCAACCCTATCACGCCCCTCTTTTCCTCTCTATCCTTTCCTGAGGCTTCCCCTGGAGTGTCCCCTCCAGAGCTCCCCAACCCTCCACGCCAGGTCAGGGGTCCATGCCGCTTATGTAATGGTCCCCCTCCCTGTTGGCCCATAAGGTCAGGGCCTGGTCTTCTGTTGCCCACCGCACCCTCAGTTCCTAGCACAGTCCTGGCATCAAACGGAAGGCAGAGCCCATCTTACAGGTGATCTGGCTGCGTAGCATACCGGGGGGAAGCCACGGATGCCCGTGAGGCCGATGGGAAGCGGCCCAGCCCGGGATGCTGAAGCGGAAACAAGGTCCCAGGGAGAGCGCACACCCGCTGTGATGGGGAAGGGGGCCTGGAAAAAGAAGCAGGGCTGTCACAGCAGCTGGTCCCTTTCGGAGACGCGAGGGCCGGGGCATGACGAGGACGCGTGCACTGTGTGCTGTGATGCACTTGCCGTAGGGAGATGACAGCACCCAGCAGAGAGCACCGGCCGCAGGGGGAGCCCCGCAGCATCTGCTGGTTTGATTTCAGTGCCAACTATAAAATGAGCCTAGCTGTGTACCTGGGCTGCTGGGAGGAGCAGGTGACTCAGCGTCAATCACACACACACGCATGTGCGCGTGCACACGCACGCATGCATGCACACACATGGTTACTTGCATTGGTTTCACTCTGGAATTTGAAGGCAAGTGCTGTCTTATATGGTTCTGTCGTGCAAATCACTTTTAAGAGATATTCTTCCATCTATAAAATTATGCATATTTTGACGCATGATCTATCTCTATGGAAGTTGGGGGTGGGGAATGTTGAATGGAATATTTCATCCGAATAACTGTTTACTGACAACCGATACTCTTTTATAGCCCATGTCCTCCGGAATGGATGGGAGTTCATTATTCAGTGGTTTATAAAGTCAGCGAGACTGACTGATGAACTCACATCACTTACAACTGGTACGGACGATAAAACTGGTGTGAACTGTCCATAAACGTTTATTGTCAGGAAATATCCCTTGTGTTGCTGTTTTTAGGAAAATAATATATATTTTATGATGGATACATTTGTCTTTACTGCACATAATGTAGTAATAAGACGAGATTCTGTATAATACAAGAGAGGCAGAAACAGAAACGAAATCTGGGAATTCCAAAGCCAGTTTTGTGAAAGCATTTTTGCAAAACCATGTCACTGATATGAACCCCCTATAAAGTATTAAGAACTTTAACTTGGTCAAGAATTGGCCGTTGAGTTTCAGAATTAGATGGTGATTTCTGCCATAGGCAGTGGATGGTTGTCAAAGGCGACCTTCTGAGTAACTGGTATGTTCCTGATAAATTCCGCAGCCCCAAGTTCTTAGTCAGGGCCCTGGTCACCCATCATGGATCATGTCCTCGCTGAACTCCATATTGTCCCTCCCCGAAAAAAAGCTCTTTTGGAGAAAAAAAAATTCCACAATGGGTGACATACAAATGTATTTCAAATACTATATATAAATACATAAACACTACATAAATATAAGTGTGTATATGTGTCCATGTATGTGTGTGCCTATATATGCATGTGTGCATGTGTGTACGTATACATCTGTCTGTACATATGCATGTGTTTCTATGTATGTGTGCATGTATGTTTGTATATGTATATGTGTGTGTGTACATATACTGCCTTAAAAACCAACTGTTCCTATGTTTTTTCCAAAGAGCAGACAGAACATGAATAGTTCACACCTAACTTTTAAAGACTCTACATTCACTGGGTGGTGGGACTGTCAGATGAAAACAGTTTTTTGGGGGGACATAATGCTACAAACGGGGAGGAATCCAGGCAGACAAACACCAGGTTCACGTTCATTTTTGATGTCCGTTGTAGATTTAAAAAGACTCTTCCTTTTCATTTCACAAAGACTAATGGACATTTTGAAAATCTGGTTCCCTTGTGACCCTCCCCAGCAAACAGCCCATAGCCGGTTTCCCACACGGCCTCCGGGAGAGCTTCTGCTGTATCCCGCCTAGGGTTAGGGGTTAGGGGTTAGGGTTAGGGGTTAGGGGTTAGGGTTAGGGGTTATGGTTAGGGGTTAGGGGTTAGGGTTCGGGTTGGGGTTAGCGTTAGGGGTTAGGGGTTAGGGTTAGGGGTTAGAGTTAGGGGTTAGGGTTAGGGGCAGGGTTAGGGCTGTAGGGCAGCACTAGAAACCCTGCTGAGCCTCAGTGCCCACATTGGCCCCAATGGCCATGTGCAGTCTGCATTCTAGCTGTCCCTGCAAAAAGTTGACAGGGGTACCCCAAATGCTTGCTGACAGAGTAGGCTAGAGTTTGTAGTTACACCCGAACCAGCTCTGGTACCCGTTCAAAGTTCTACCTTGCTTACCTTTTTATTTTCAATTCTTTCTCTTACATAATCACCCCCAAATGAACCCTCAGAGCCCTAACACTTTACACAGATGCTCTTTGGACATGTGACAGGTAGGAGCCAAGAACACCAGCCATTCTGGTGCTGGATGCCTGAGATTTTTCACTCGTGTACACAGGAGAATAATGGAATGTAGTCACCCGCACACACCCTTTGGCCCTCCCGGGCTATGTGCTGGTGTGGAAACCTCACACAACCCTGTGGTTGGAGCTTGGTGAAGGCTTCCAGACCACACCACTGGTGCTTTCGCTTTGTTGTTTTCTTAGAAACTAAGGAAATGATTTGCAGAGACCAAACCCCGCCATGTTCTTTGTTTTCTCCCCTGAGACTTTAGACATTATTCAAATAACATTTATTGTTTCACCTTTGTAGAGTCTGTTTTCCTAGTCATAGAACCTCACTGAGATTCTCGGGTGTTTTTTATGTTTTTTTCCTGGATTGCAATGTCATCTCAGGCGCTTGAAATTCCAGGCACTCACAGTGTTTGAAGCGAGCCGTCATCCGATTCACCTTCAGACGCTGAGCTTTCAGTCACAGGAGTTATGAACTTGGCTGTGAGGAGGGGCCGCCCTTCTCTCCCTGTGTGTCTTCTATTGGGCACCGAAGGCCGAGCCCACAGACCTGAGCCCAGGCACGGCTCTGACCCTCTCAGCTCCAGGATTTGGGGTGAATCACTTTAACGGTTTCTCAGCCTCAGTTTCTTCATCTGTTAAATGAGGATAATAAGACCCATCGTGCAGAATTGTTCAGGGAATTAGATTCGGTACCATGAAGGGCACACCAGAGAGCAGGCATTCTCTAACTAATGACGGCTATTAACATTACCCCACATTTGAAATTTAGAATGAGTGTAAAAGAATTCGGTAATTATCATACCTTTGAGTGGGAAGTAATGAAACTAAAACCTCCACATGGCCAGATTTATCATGCCGAATCATTTTATATTGCACTTTACCTGAAATGTGAGCATAAAATTTGTTCTCCATTATCTAAGAAAAATAATACATGCAGAACATTTTATCACTAAATGACTATTCATCTGTACTACCAAACGCTGGTGAGTGACTTTTCCCAATGACCATCCCAGAATCCACAGAGCACACTCATCAGTTTCATGTAATACCTGACCTCACAAGTTGGTAGGTATGTATGTAGCAAAAGTCATCAAATACACTCTAAAGAGAAATACAAGTGTATTTAGAACTCTGTGCTCTTTCGGGGTGACTTGTTCAGCGGCGCCCCTTCATTAGTGCAGTTAACTATGAATTGCCATCATGAAGATCTAGAGACCGTGACCGGTAAAGTTGGAACCAGGTGATACAAGCAGCCCTCCGTTGGGGGAGGACAGGCGTCAAGGTCAGCCACACACCACCGCGAGGCTACTCGCAGAGCCGGAGGCCGGGAGTGGCCGGAAATCGTGGTCGTGCTGACAATTTGGGTTTCTCTGTGCTGGTATCTCCTCCCTGGGAGCAGAGACCGAGTTCTGTCATAGGCCCCCCTCCTTGCCAGGGGCTGCAATTTTGTTTTAATTTACTGACTTTTCTGATTTGGTGTTAGATGCATTAGAACCAAATCAGTGAAAAGATGCATTTCTTTATGTGGTTCCTTTTCCTAAGTATTTCCAAAGCGCTTTACTTACAGATTGTAAGACTCGTTATATTTCTCTTCTTAGTCTTGTGTCTGTTTTTATTTTGTAATTCTCTCCTAGTTTTTCCACTGACTTTCTCAATCTTTTCCTCTTATGAGTGCTTTTAATTTTCTAAATGCTTAAGATTATATGTGAAAGAGAATTCAGCAGAAACTATGAAAGCCTTGTAATGAACTAATCTAGTTTCTCAATGTCGTTCTATCAAATAACTCCCTGACGACTCCAGTCTAAATTCCGACAACGAGAGTAATACAGTCATGTGACATTTAACATCAGGGACTTGTCCTCAGAAAGGAGCCATTAGGCGATTGTACAGTTGTGCGGTCACCGGAGAGCGCACTTGCACACTCAGGTGCTCTGCTACCCCTGCAATTGTGTGTGCTGCACTTTTACAGGCCAGGCAGCATGGTAGGTTTACCCAGTGCCATCACAAACATGTGAGTCATGGTTTGTGCTATGACGTTACGTTGGCTGTGGTGTCACTAGGGGATGGAATTTTTCAGCTCCGTTATAATCTTATGGTACCACCATCATATATTTGTTCCGTCGTTGACCGAAACATTAGCCGGTGCACAAGTGTATGACAACTGAGTAGACACTTGCATGTGTGACACGTGCACTGAACTACCCCACCTGGCCCTGTACTGGTCTCCGGAGCGAGCTGCTATGGCCCCGTTTACCCATGAGGAAGTGAAGACTGGAAGGGTCAAGGGGCTTGTTCACCAGGTTTCCAGCAGGTGGGCCAGCTGCTTCCTCGCCTTCTCTGAACTGCCCATCCCCACGGGTCATCGCCGATCCCCACTCCACCAAACCAAACTCACTTAATTTACATGCTCGGCAGCCGCTGAATGACCGTCTCAGCGGGGCCACGGCAGTTCCTAACCTGTCGTGTAGGAGAGAATGCTCCAAGGGACCAAAGACGCCTACCAGCGCCCAAATACCTCAGCGCTGCTGCTGCCCCTTTCTCTGGCGCATGAAAACATGGTGGGCTGGCCCCAAACTGAGCCAGTAGGCCGGGGCTTGCAGGGGAGCGGGGTGGGTGGCTGAGAGCCCAGGGCCTGCCCGCAGCCAGCCGGGGCTGCATCTGGCGGTCTCACCACGCATTGTGGGAACTCAGGCAAATTGCTTCAGTTCTCTAACAAACACTCAGTCACCTGAACTCTAAACGAAGAGGCTAATAATAGCACCCGCCTCACAGTTTTGTTACAAAGATTAGATGAAATCATGTATTTAAGCACAGTTCATCACCTGGCAGTAAAAACACTCACCACATATTAGCATTGCTGTTGTTACGTCGTCGTGGCTCAAGGGGAGCGCGCTCAACCAGGGGCCTTTGAGAGAAAGCAGCTTATAAAGGACACTGAATTACATGGAGGCAGATCTGCATGAGCTTAACCTGAGCCCCAGGCGGGGGAGCCGGGAACACTGCTGGGTGTGGCTGCATTCCTAGGCTCTGCCCATCCTCTCCTCTCCTGAGCAAGGAGCCTTCAGCACACAGTTCCTCCTACAAATACAGACTTCCTCTGTAGCCGGCACCGACTGCTCAAATCCTGCAGATTCTCCCTGGGTCTTGGGTCCCACTTCTGTGCCCCACTTCCCGATGACCCCTCTGCTCCCTGGCCTTGGCCCTGCCCTGTACCCTGAGTCCCTCTGGTCCAACAACAGAGGAGCAGCAGGGGGCAGGCCCCCTCCCATCCTGCTGCGAGACTGCCCCTTCCCATTCGTTTTTCCAACAGAAACTTCTTGAACAGCCACCATCTTTTTATAAGACAGACACTATAGAGAACCCAAAGATGGTTCCCACCTTCAAGGACCTTAACTCTTGCAAATGAAATATTTTTACGATACCTCTAAAATGGACTGCTCGGTGAGAAGGCTCGTAAGAGAAGCATAAACACTGTGTAAATGATTAAAGGAGTGAAAAAATGTTTTCTGACCCCAGTGATCAGGGAAGACTTCAAGGCGAAATGGCCTTTGCAGATTTTAATAAGCAGACTCGGGGAAGGAAACCCAGCATGAGGGAGTGGTGAAAGGAAAACCGAGAAGGTGGGGAGTCCCTCACTCTTGTTTGGGGATCACAATTATCATTTGGCCGGAGTCTAACCTTCCTGTGGGAGAGGATTGGAAGATAAGGGTTGGCTTCAAGCCCATTCAAAAGGGCCTACTGCCAGGCTAAGGAAGCTGAACTTTACTGAACAGAAAATGGTAAATTCACAAAGGTTTTCACCAGTGAAGAAAAGCAATACAAGCTGAGTTAATGAAGGTCTAATGAGGAGGCTGTGAGTGGGTAGAAAGACAGAAAGCAGGGAAGTTATTGCCCCCGGGGAAGACAAATTGGGAGATTAGGAGGGTGGTGGTAGCAGTAGAAGTGGAAGGGGTGACCAGCCTTGATAACTGAAGGGAGGTGGAGTGTAGGATGGGCCTGAGTCATTCTTCTTACACTTTTACTTCCACATTTTTTGGTAACATAATCCAGTGTTTAACCTTTTGCATAGAACAAAATTTTTGCTGAAATAAAGTGTAATATATTCAGAATGAAGGAGCTATTACAGGAAACTATCATAGGCTTAGTTTTTATTTTAAATAGTGCATAATTCAAAGATGCTTCTATTTCCTAATCAGCTATCCTAATATTCTTAAATAACATTGAATATCCTAAACCAAATCAATTCAAAGTTCCATTTCTTTAAATTTCTCAAAAAATACTTTTCTCCATTCCTTTTGAGTTCGCTTTTATAGAAGACGGTTAATACCTTCTGACCGGGGCTCATTGAAATGACTATGCAATCTCACACCCTTGCAAGGACTTTCTCAAAGATAGAGAGATTGATCCCAAATGCAAGAACAGGCTTCGTGCTAATATTTAGTACACATCTTCCCAGTGTATCAATGAGTTATTCAAGTTACTACAAAAGATTTTTCATGCCTTCCCTTTATTCTTAATAGGAAAGGTTTAACAGTAAGCAAAATTCCTAGAAAATCCTATGAACCACATAGTTCCTTAGAGATTTTAATGATACTTAGGTCATGAACAATAATCAATGATGAACTATTGATTTCAGTTCTAGAATGGAAGTGCCTTAAACCTCCCTGCTGGGGCTTGCACCATCCCACGCACACACACACGGGTTCACATGTATGCAGGTGCACACGTACGTGGGTGCACACATGTAAGCATGCACCAGGACAAGCTAGGTGTGGACACTAATCTGTAGAGGTCCAAAGCCAGCTCTAGTCTCTATCCCAGGAGTCAAACAGGCTCTACAAAGGGCAACAGCCAAGTGCAATAGAATTAAGCCTTCCGCGCTCATTTCCGGGTGAGCCAAGGTGATGGCCCAACCAGTACAATGCAGCCTTGTCAATCAGACTGTTGTGTAGTTGACGGTTGCATCAGGAAATATGGGAATATAAGTTTTGGTAATTTTGATATTGCGTGTATACAAGTATATGGTCCATGAGATAAAAAAGATGTGTAACTAAAATGCTTACCTTCCACGTAAAGAATGGAGGAATTAAGAAGATGACATAACAAGGGGTAACATAATGAGAGTCCATGTGACTATTGGAGGAAGGTAGCACAAATATTCAAAATTATTTCATGTGATGTATATAAAGAATGTAGGCTTACAGTGCTGTGAGATTTATAAAGGAAGTTGTAATCATTTCTGAAAATTAAATAAAAACCTAGAAAATCATGTGTTTTCAACATAAATAAATAGAAATAGCAGTACCCATCACATTTCGATATGTCCTCATAACGTCTACTATTAATATCTTCTAGTATTTTCCTAATTTCCAATTCCAACCAGATTTTATTTTTACTAAGATATTATCTAGCCTGATACTTCCAACAGCAACTAAAGAATATGACCCAATTATTTCTTAAGAAAAAAATAAACTTTGTTTTTTGTTGGATAACAGAAGATATTTTAATGAAAATGATCTAAAACAACCATGCAATTGTAGTAAAATAGATGAAGAAATTGTACTTCTTGTATTAAAATATTTTTCATAAAACATTAAAAATATATTAATGAGAATTTAATCTTATATAAGAAAGTTAATCTGCTGTAATGTTGCTTTAGGTATGTTTGTATGAAATTGCATGGGAGTAAAAGAAATTATGTCATCATAATATTGTTTTGTAGCCCTTACAGAAATATTTTTATAGAACAGTTTAAAAAGCATAATACAGAGGGGGAAAAAAATCTTAGACTTAGTGAGGTTGGTACCTTTAAAAAAGTTCATTTCATGGAAAAACAAGGAAAATTTCTAAAAAAATTTACATTTAAAATTCTCAATTTAAGTCATGTTGTCAATGTCCATCTCAGTTTTCCCCAAATGTAAAATGCCAGCTCAGGGAATAGAGAGCCATTGGAGAAAATGTGGAAGGGAAAGAAATATTTTCAAGGACCAAATATAAACTTTTTATTTTATAGTAAATTTTCTGGCAGCCATGTATATATCCCTGAATTTAATATTTACCAATCATGGAGATTCAAAATTGTAATTTGTACATTATTATTTCACAGATAATTTCAAAGTTCTATACATGTGGGAAAACAGTTATCATTTAGTTAAATAATATGTCCATTGTTAAAAATTTGTTTAATGTGCATTTTTATTTCATTTTCTTTTCATATCTATCAACACTAAATTTCTTGGTCAAAATATCCATAGAGACATTTGATTATTTTGTATATGGTGGTTAAAATTTTATGCTTGGAAATGAGACTTAACCTTTTTGTAATGTGTGCTTTTTACCTGTAAAATTTTGTGGATAACGACATTACCAACTTCACAAAGTTGTTGAAATTAAAATTAAGTAAGTTAAATATATAAAAAATACTTAAAACTGGTACAGCCACTATGGAAGGCTGTATGGAGATTCCTCAAGAAATTACGAATGGAATTACCATATGACCCAGCCATCCCTCTACTGGGCATCTACCCAAAAAACTTGAAAACCTTGATCTTTAAAGATGTTTGTACCCGCATGTTCATCGCAGCACTGTTCACAGTGGCCAGAACATGGAAACAACCAAAATGCC
>PVKE010047225.1:0-11986 GCA_004027555.1 Craseonycteris thonglongyai | reverse complement strand
GTTTGTCATTAGCTAAGAAATTACTATTGAAGCATGGAAAGCATAAAACAATAGTATAAACATTAAGCTGAGTCTTCAGTCTTCAGTAACTGCCACATCCTCAGCCAGAGCTAAATCCCTCTTGACAATTGCCATCATTTCTACTTATTCACTGAGCCATAATTCACTGAACCAAGGCCATGGCCATTGGAGCTAAAGCTGCCAAACCCAACACAATAGCCCCCAGGAAGAATAGTCAAAATCCCGCAGAGCTGACATGCTCAGGACATTAGTATCACCTTAGCGAAAACCCAAGATGGAAGCACCAAAAGGAGACTAGTACCATGAAAGCGGTAATAGAAGTCCCTAAAATATAAGTTTTGGCTTGTTGTGCCAGGAACTGGAAATGAGGTTTGTTGAGCTGGAAGATTGCCAGAGCTCTTCCCTCAGGCACTGGAGGGTGTGATTTCACCCGAGGCCATTCTTTCTGAATACCTACAACTGCTGATTTGAAATATTCATCTGTTTAAAGAGGCAAAAATGCATACATACAAAAAGGGGTTATATAAATGCACAGCATGATAGAATTTCAACTACTGACAATAAATTAGGACTGTTCCTTCAAAACGAAATGTGTAGTAACTGGAAAGAGACATGGAAACGCTTTGGGGACTGTTTCTTGGTCTAGGTACTGATTACATGGATGCGTTTCACTATGAAAATTTATAATCTTGCCATTCTTATATGTACGTTTTTAAATTTTCATGTTATATTTCAATAAAATTTAGAATTGAAAGGTCACTGGACCAGTATAAATTTGCAATTTACTCTTCACTGAAAATTTTTGGTGGAACAAGAACATTCTTATCCATTAACTTTTAATAGCACTTATTTAATATATTTGAAATATATTTCCTTGAACTTAAATCTTCCCTTATCGCTAATGGTTTCAAATTAGATCCGACCACAATATGTGATAAAATGACTCCTGATCACATGGATTTCCAATCTATAAAGGCCAGATACCACATAGAATTGCATGAAGAATCAACTCTATCAAGGTGAATGAGAGTTTGGGTTCTGGATCCAAACTGTGTGTATTGAACCTAACTCTCGCAGGACTAGCTATGTAAGTTTGAGCAAGTCATTTTTCCATCTTCGCAATTGTTTAAATCTACATAGAGGAAACAATTATAGTGTTACTTCATAGGGTATGGTTGTTGTGAAGATTAAGCTAGTTGATTCATTAAAAAAGCTCTTAAAACAGTGCTGAATCATGGTAAGTTTTAAATAAGTGCCAAATATTATTACTATAAATATTACTGTAATTATTGTCCTAAATTTTTCTCCTAAATTCTGATCACAAAACAGTGTCAGTCAGTTTTATACTTCTGTGGTATAAGTTACTTTTTCCAGCTACTGTAGCAGAGAACAAATAAGTATGACTTCAAAAGGCAGAAATATATTCTTCTCTCATATAACAGTATAATGGTAGGCAATGTTGGTAAGCAGTTCTACCATCCTCAAAAGATAGATTCCATATGGAAGTCTTAGTCATCTGCTCCTAACTTTTCCAAACCTCAGCAAACAAGACATTCTCTGAAGGAACACATCCCCAAATCTTTTAAAAATTAGAGTCAGAGGGCACATTATTTTTACTCACATCCCTTTTATCAGTTCTTAGTCACATAGTCACACTTAGCTGCAAGGGAAGCTGAAAAATATAGGCTTTAGCTGGGTGGCCACATGCCAGCTAAAACTGTACTGTGTTGAAAAAAATGCATAATGGATATTCATAACCAACTAGAAATTTGTCATAATTCCCAAATGGTGCTGTCTGTTTAGCAGTCTTCAGAAGATCCAAAATACTAAATGTACCACATAAATTTATATTCCCTTTTGAGAGTTCATTAAAATGCTATTAAAGAAATAAAACAGCCATGATCCACAATAATGGATTGCAATAATGGATCTTCAATAATGTAGAACACATTCTTAGGGCCCATCAAAGAACAAAATGTTTCAACACATTTCTGAAAAATGCCATAACTGATGGAGTAACAAGTGGAGAAACTTTCAGACAGTGAGTGAAGACCCATACCTACTGTTTCAGTTATCTGTTACTATGTAAAAAACCACTCAAAAGTCAGTGGCATAAAGCCACAGCCATTTTATCATGCTCATGATTTTGTGAGTCAGGAATTGAGACAGAGCGTGGACAAATGGTTTGACTACTACATGATGGCTGGTGCCTCAGCTGGGAAGACTAGAGTGGCTGGGAGTGAGCCAAAGAGCTGGATGGTGGCATCATCTGAAGGCTGTGCCACTCATGTTTCTGGTATTAGGGCTGGAATGACTTAAAAACAGATTTCAGGTCAGGCTATATATATGATGTCTAACAATAAGTTTATAAACTCATACTAGAAAAACTACTACACACTTTATTGCTGAATATCACTATGGTCACCTTCAAAATACTCCTCTTGGGAAGCTATACCCTGATGCCAGCACCTAGTCCACCCTTCAAAGCAATTTTGGAACTCTTTTTCTGAAATAGCCATCACGGCCATTGTCATATCAGCCTTGATGTCCTGAATGTCATCAAAGTGTCTTCCTTTCAATATTTCCTTTATCTTCAGGTGAAGAAAAAAAGTCACTGGGGGCCAGATTGGGGGAGCAGTGAGGGTGCTCCAATACAGTTCCTTCTTTCCTGGCTAAAAACTTCCTCACAGACAGGGTTGTGTAAGCTGGCGCATTTTCAAGATGCCAGAACCATGAGCTGTTGGCAAAAAGTTCAGGTCATTTTTGTCTTTTTCATGCAGCCTTTTCAACATTTCCAAACAGTAGACTTAGTTGACTATCCAGTTGGTACAAATTCATAATGAACAATTCCTCTGATATCAAAAAAGGTGAGCAACATTGTTTTGACTCTTGATTTAGATTGGGGGGCACTTTTTGGTCATGTAGAATTGACTCACTTCCATTATGCACTTGGATACTTTGTTTCAGGGTCTTTCAGGGTACACTCATGTTTCATCACCAATGATAACAAAGCCCCAAACACCATCTTGCCTCTCCAAAAGGTCTTGGCAAACTTCAATTCTTTTTTATTTTTGCTCATCAGTGAGCTTTTTCAGGAACATTTTTAAACACACTCTTCTCACACCAAGATTTTCAGTGAAGATTTTCCTATTTCTCCACAAATATTGACTTGGTCTGCTATGCTTCTAAGAGTCAGCCAATGATTTTGATGCACAATTCAACCAATTTTTGCAATGTTTGCCTCATTTCTCTTTGTTACTGGCTGCCCTGACCTCTCTTCATCAGTGTCTCTTTCTCGCTGCTCAGAAAAATGTTTAATCCATTTGTACACTGATGTTTTCTTCATGGCACTATCCCATAAGTTTGGACTAACATGTACTTGATTTCACTTCCACTCTTGCCAAGTTTAATAAGAATTTTAGTGTTTGTTCATTGCTCTAATTGAAGCTCCAACAGTCTCATGACTGCACATAAAAACACACAAAAACAATAATGAATACCTCTCAGCAAGGCACCACCACACATCGACAAGAACACAGCTGTGAGATACAGATATACCAAGGTTATGAAAACTTACCAAGTTGTTTGTACAGTGCCACCAACATTAGTGCATGGTGGCAAGTCCGTGAACTTAATTGTCAGACCTCATAGACCACCTACAGATGACTTATCCACACGGTCTTGACGTTTTTACAACAAAGAAGCTAGGTTCTATCTGAGAGGGAGAATTCCAAGAAAGAGATCCAGAGGAGCAAGAGTTCAAAGAGAACCAGGGTAAAAAAGCAGGGTCTTTTATAAGCTAGCTTCAGAAGTCACCTAGTGTCACTTCCTACAAACTTTATTTGCCAAGGCAGTCACAAGCCTATCCAGAGTCAAGAAGATGAAGCATGGACCCTATCTCTCAATAAGAAAAATGTTAAAGAATTTGGGGGCCTTTCTCCAACAAAGTTTTGACCAGAGAGCAGGAGATATGGGATCAGTCGAACTATAGATTTAGCTCACACTAATAGAGAAGTGGAATCCTAGGATGACTGCCAAGCCTCAGTTTCATTTGAGAAGAAAGATAAGACAGAAAACAGAGTATTTACTGGAAGGAAACAACAAAAACCAGGCCAGTCAATAAAGTTTCTAGGAAAACAAGACACTAAAAATATTGAAGATAGACTAAAGGCAAATAGTGCGAGAAAACATCATCATTAAAAAGCACAGGAAAAATAGAAAGCAATTTAAGAAAGGCAATATAATCATAGAGTGCTACTTGGCTCAAAATAACTATAAAGTCTTAATAACATAAAAATGATTATTGATTTGTCAAATAATAGATAACAAAATAGGAAAAACATGTTGATGCAGTTGTCAGGAGTGGGTTGTATAAGAGAGCTATATCTTCATCCATCATATAGCAGCCTACTTTATTAACTAAGAATACAGCAATACTACGTAAAAAACAATTGAAAATAATGTAAGTTGGCTGCTTTGGGGAGAATCAGACTAGGAAGGAGTAGGAAATGTAGTATTTGTTTTATAATAAAAGTCATTGTACACTATTTAATTGTTCGATTTGCATATTTTAAAAAGATTAAAAGTTTTAATGGTTTTTAAAGTGCTGATTATTATATTTTAATGTTAGTTAAAGAGCAGTAGATGACATAGACAAGATTAATTGTTACATTATTGAAGATTAAGAGCCTCAAAGCACACAAATACACTCTCATATACTTTAAATCTTAATATATTACAAATGTGGAATGATAAATCAGTACGGTAAGAAAAGAAGGGTATTACTTAAATAGTGGTGCTGAGATAACTTGAAGGAAAACAATGTTATACCATAAATCATATTAAATTATAAATCAATATGAAGTGAAATAAAAATTTCAAACTATCAAAAAACAGAAAAAATAAAGAGATCTTTTAAATGTTTATATATATATATATATATATATATATATAATCAATTGAACAATCTCAAGAGCAAAGTTTGACTTAACTGCTTAAACATTTAACTTCCATATATTTTTTATAATCTTTACTTTCAAAAGAGTAAAAAAACAAAGTAGAACAAATATTTGTAACTAGAGTAACTAAGGTTTAATATATTTGATACATTCTTTGAAGTTCTTAAATATCAAAAGAGAATAAAATCAAATATCCCAATAAGAAAACATGACTAACAGGCAAAAAAAAAAAAAGATACATCTAAAGCTAGGATTCTGGCATTATCGTTGTGCCATTACATAAACTACTTAATGAGAACCTAAGATGTACAAGCTACCTTCCAGGAGTGATGAAGATGAACTCCTCTTTTTGAGGAGATTACAATAGGTCTGGCATTAAAAATTGTACTTCTTGCTATATGTTATTTGTGGATAAAATGAATACACCATTACCTAGAAGTGCCTCTTTTGAATATTTAGTAATTATTTTATTTTCTAAATAAATTGTTAAAGAGTAAATAATTAAATGGGAATGTCTAGACAAAAGCAAATGGTCAATACAGACGTATGAGCTGATATATTTGTGACCTGCCTGGTAAGACATTGATTGTCAGCCTAAGAGAGTACTTTTCGTGAATGTTGTGCTTCAAAGTTTACGAAGACTCTTCATGTATTATTTAAATCCTAGGGTAAACTTATTAATTAAGCTGCAAGGATATTATTATAGAAGTTTTATAGGTGAAAATTGTTTCACCTCTAGGGGTTAAGTGACCTGCTCAAGGTTGAATAACTCATAGGCAGCTCTCAAAAATATAAACTTTTCACTCCAAATCCAATACCTTGTCCATTACACCTTGATGATTTTAATAAATGATTAGGAACTAATAAAGTTTTATTATGAGAACATAATGGTTCAGTATAAATATTATTTTGGACAACAGGTTATAAATAGGAAAACCTATTAGCCAGCTGTTATAACGGTCAAGAATGAGATAAACCACATCAGAGAAAGTGGGTTCAAGAAGATATACAGGGAGTAGGGAGGGGGAATCAAACACATGGTGATGAAAAGTGAGCTGATTCTGTGTGGTGAGCACATAATGTGATGCATAGACAATGCAATGTGGAACTGTACACCTGGAAACAATGTAATTGATATCAATTAATGTCACCCCAATAAATTAAAAAAGAAGGTACACAGAGGCACCTAACAGACATATGGAGAAAGAGCCCACATATTTTCAACAGCGTATGCCATGGCTGCCCAATTTCTGTCATATTTTCTTAAATCCTTTTCCATTTTAGATTTTATTTAAACATTAATTGCCTTTGGATCTACTGAGGTGTAATACAATTCTTCCTGCTTATCCATTTAGTATAATTTTCTAATCAATTTAGTATACCTTTTCCCCAAAAAGGACTAGCAACAACTCCTCACCTTTGCATCTGAAATCTAACAAAAAGATCCTAAGACTAAAATTGGTTAGACAAACACACAAACACACACACATAATTTATGTCAGTCACCTAAACTTATTGTATTTATATGATCTCAGATAAACTGCCTTTTATAAAAAGGTTTTTTTTGCGTTTGTTTTTATTGTTTGAGAGAAGGTGAGAGAGAGAAGAGGGGAGGGCCCAGAGTCATCTCCATAGTTGTACATCAGTAGTTTTGGGTTGTTTTTCTTTTACATAGTTTCATTCCACATAGGTGGATGTGGGACCACACAGGGTAGAAGTGAACTGGCGGCCTCCCTCACGGGAGGCGAGAACCTCCGCCTTCATCCTGGCAGTCACCAGTTGTGCACCGCAGTTCAGCTCGTAGGTTTGCACGGGCCAGGGCCAGGATTCAATCCCTGGACCTCACAGCTGCAAAGCAAGCACTCACACTATTGAGCTATCCCAGCAACCCTCAGATAAAATACCTTGATGGCACATACCACATACACTGGAAGAGATCCAAGAAACTGTATTGGTCTGGCAGAGTGAAGGAGAGGGTAGCCTTCAATTGAACCCTGAAATTTGAAAAACATACTTTCTTATACAATAACTATTTAAAATATTGATATTGGATACACCTTTAATATTCAAAAACATCAGAATATTAATATAGAAAAACCATATTTTAACAGTAATTATCTATGTCCAATTGGGTATACATACCCTAATGCATGGCTTTAATGGGACTTTGATCCTTCAAGATATTTAAGGGGCACAAATGTTTGGGATACATTCTATGTTATATTCTATACTCAGAGAACCACAATGTATATTAGTATATCAAAAGCTTAGATAAACTCTATAGTAAAGAAATCAGCTTACCTTTCATTCACCCAGCAATTTTCAAATTTATTTCATCTGGATGTTTTTTGTTTGTTTGTTTTGTTTTGTTTTGTTTTGTTTTCAATGCAGGAGAAGATTGAAAAGAAGAAATTTCTTTTTGGTAATCTATGGAAGTAGAGTTCCATATAATACTGTTCCAATATATTCATTTAACATGCCATGCCTTCTGCAAAATAACTACTTTGAGCTTATTTAAAAATAAATAAATAAATAAATAAATAACCAGTGTTTCTTATAGCAAGTGCCAGTCATTAAGTGCATTATACAAAACAATTCACATAAACAACTCAATATGCCAACCATGTCTTCTGAACTGGAGTCATTACTTTTATCAAGAAATATAAAAATATGTGCAGAAACTCAGAAAGCAAAATGATGAAAAGAGAAGAGAAAAATGTTGATTTTTTTTAATATTTGGGAAATACTTTTATCTTTCAATATTATGCAGGCTGTGTTCTGGGTGAATATCATCTAGATTTTTGGCACTGAAGTACAAAGATACATAAAACAATACTGTAGATATCTAAGTTTCAAAGAATATTGTGAAGATTCAGAAGATCTACTTGCAATCTGTTCAATAACCATTGAGTTCATAAGAAAAGTGGCAGAGGGAAAGCTGGGATGGCTCAGTGGGTTAGGCACTCACTTTGCAGCCCTGGGGACCGAGGATTGAATCCCGGCCCCGGCCCGTGTGGACCCATATGCTGAACTGGGGAGTGCCCCCAGTGCAGTTCTCACTGGGGTGAGACCCCGGCCCAGTTCCTGCCCTGTGCAGTCCCGCACCCACCTGTGGAATGAAACTATGTGGAAAAACCAATGATGTGCAACTATGGAGACTGTTCTGGGCCCTCCCCCTTCTCTCTGTCTCTGTATCTCTCTCTCTCTCTCTCTCTCTCTCTCTCTCTCTCTCTCTCTCTCTCGCTCGCTCGCTCGCTCGCTCACTGTCAAAAACAATAAAAATAAATCTTTAAAAGAAAAGTGTCAGGGCCAGTAGACATAACTGTAGCCATAGGTTAGAATTCATAACTTCCAGAACCGAAACTGTAGACCTCAGAAATTGAGCTTCCCAACTCAATTGAAAGACATTGTACCCACATTTTATACAGCAGAACTATGAGGCCCAGGCTCCTTAATGAGTTATAGGTCCCTAAAGGCTCTAAGAGCAAGTTCCCAGGGGAAGAGTTGTAGCTCTGTGTCAGCGGAGAAAGATAAGGCGTGATGGGAAGAACGAATTCATGGAGTTTGACATCACCTTCTGCCTAGTAACATCTATATATCTTTTCCCTTATTAAAATGTGTGACCTCACCTAAGGACCTTTCTTCTCAACACCCATACTAATTGTTCGGAAAATTCTTTTCCCTAATCTTAATAGTTCCTGGCTTATTAACACTTACTTGCTTTGCAGAGAAATTAAAGCACTTTCAACAAGTAATATAATATAAATACATACTATATTTTCAGAGTCAGTGGGTAGCTATTAAATTCATACCCTTTTAGTATTGCTCAAGGAACTACTCTTTGTTTATATGACTTAATTAGTTTGTTCCTTGTGTGTGCGTCACTGCCAAGCCACTGTCAATTTAACACTTTATATTATCCAGAATATCTAAAACATACCAATGGCGTATGAGATAAATCATGTCAATTTCTTTCTAGATACAGCAAGTGATCAGTAAAACTACATAGAATTTGGTTGTGGGACAGTCTCCACATAAATCTCAATGAGTTTAATCAAACCTACCTCTTCACCCACAGGAATACCCACGTTGAAATAGCAAGCCTGTACCTGAAGCTTCCTTTGCTGCATGATCCTACCCACATGGAAGTTCTGCAGGTGACTCAAATGCAACATCCTCTAAATGAAAAAGCATTACCAGTAAGGTACCTCATTTATCCTTTTACTATGCTCCCATTCCTTGGTAAGGATATCACTATCCACCCAATCTTCCAGAATAGAAATAAAGCCATCTTTGAGCACCAATTATTTAAGAGCTCACCTCAGAGCTTCCAACATCAGTGGCTCCTCTGGTTATCAGGTAAAGAGAATTAGTATAATCCTTGCAAGGTTCTGACTTTCACCTATCATTCATCTATAATAAGCATTCTTAGAGCCACACTGGAACTCTCTGTTCTCTGCATTCATTGTAAGCTTTCGTGCCTCCACAACTTGGGCATTACAATTGAATCCATAGGAATCGAGCCTCCTCTTTTTCCTTCAAACCCCACTACGTATCCCTTAACTAACTGGGTCTTACGAACTCATCAATTCTTTAAAACCTAGAACAAATTATTTTGCACTGAAAAACCTTTCATATGTCTCCACACCACAGCAAAATTGATGCTACTAGCCCTACAGATCAACAGCACTTCATATACACAGTCTGACAAGTAGGTTTGCAACTCATACTAGAAAAGTGCTACATACCTCATTGCTGAATATCATTGCAATCATCTTTGAAGTATTCCCCTTTGGAAGTTATGCACTGATACCAGCACTTAGTCTACCTTTCAAAGTAATTTCGGAACCCTTTTACTGGAATGGCCATCAAAGACATTGTCTCATTGCCCTTGACACCCTGAATATCATCACCATGTCTTCCTTTCAGTATTTCTTTTACCTTCAGTATTTTCTTTTCAGTATTTTCTTTTATCAGGTAAAGAAAAGCATCACTGGGGGCCAGATCAGGTGAGTAGGGAGGCTGTTCCAATACAGTTCTTTATTTACTGGCTAAAAACTCCCTCACAGTCAGTGTTATGTGAGCTGGTACATTGTCGTGATGCAAGAGCCATGAGTTGTTGGCAAAAAGTTCATGTTGTTTTTGCCTAACTTTTTCACGCAGTCTTTTCGGCACTTCCAAATAGTCGACTTGGTTGACTGTTTGTCCAGTTGGTACAAATTTATAATGAACTATCCCTCTGATATCAGAAAAGGTTAGGCACATTCTCACAACGGCACACACAAGCTCATAACGACAACAATGAATGCCACTCAGCAAGACACCGCCACATGTCAACATGAACACAGCTGTGAGATACTGACATACCAAGGTTATGAAACCTTACTGAGTTGTGTGTACAGTACTGCCAATGTAAGCACATGCATGGCCAGTTTGCAAACTTAATTGTCAGACCTTGTATGTTTCCCTATGATGGAACTTATTTCATGTTAGCTGGGTGTTTCAACATCTGCTTCCCTATTACAGTAGAATCATCATGAGAGACAGACAGTCCAATTACTACCAGGTGTTCAATAAATATTAGGAAAATGAATAAGTAATTATTGAACAATTGGTTTAAACAATAAAGCCATTCCAGTGTCCCCTGATTTGAAACATGTAAATGGCACTTCAGAGTTATTGGAAACTCTCTTTTCAATATGTCTCCTGAGGCCATCTTATACCTCAGAAATGTATGCAAAGTTAGGGGATAAAATGAGAAAATAAAGCCATCAGGTAAGAAATAAAAGAAGGAAAGGAGTAGGAAAATAATCTAATCACACTTCTAAACCGTCAATTTTCTTCATGACCTTGAAGAGACCAGGCAGCAGCTTTGAAAAATCACTCACTTGATAGGTTGTACACATAAATAACTTTTCTGGAAAAAAAATCAGAACACTATTCCAAAATTCCAGAGGTTTTAGGTTGTTTTGTAATGGGTTTATTTGGCATTTAAATGTCATATCTCACTTTGAAAGGCCCAAACTACTCACAAAATATTACACAGCTCAGTCAGCACTATTCACTCAGAAATGTAGTTTCCCTTTTCAATTATCTTTGCAGCAGAGATATATGAAGCTTTGAAAAATTATATTGAAAGCCACTCATATAAAATGTGACCTAGACATGTTAATTTAATGGTATACATGGAACATTGATGGCTGGCAGCCTTGTCTTTGAATCACAGAATATGATCAGCCAGCCTGCCTGACCCTTCATATTGCAGAATGCGGAAGATGAAACAATTTAATGATCCACCAGCTTACACTGCACTTGCACTTTCATTTTTACTTTTCTTCTTAAGATTTATGTTATGGCCTTGGTCTTCTTACCCTGCTTTTACATTAGAGGAAGAGTGGAGTTCATCTTGTGGTTGTTTTTCTGCGTCACTCAGCACTGCTCTCTATCAGTGTTTTCTAAAATAACTTCCACAAAATGATAGTCCCATAGATGCTTTGAGATTTAAAAAGTTTCATGGTTAAAAAAAAAAGAATAGACAGATGTAGATGGTAGATAGATGATAGATAGATAGATAGATAGATAGATAGATTGATTATAGATGATAGATAGGTAATAGATGAACATCAGAATTGTATGTCTCTATAGCAGAAATTCACAAAACATTTTACCAATATTAATTATCTGAGAGGAGTGAGGAAACAAATCATGTGAAATTAATTGGATCTGAACTTCTCAAACATTTGCCCAACAGAATTCTTTTATCATTCCAAAATTAATATCACGTCAAACAAGACCTGAAGAATTTTTAAGATAAAACACAGAACTCCAGTTACATCTGAATTTCAGATAAACAATGAAATTTTAATATAAGTATATCCCAAATACTTGTCCCAAATAGGACATACTTATACTAAAAAACAATTATTTAAAGAGACCAAAGCTAGCAGTAATGATAATTAGACACAGCAGAGGATGAAAGTAGAGCTGTACCACTGTATCTGCAGTTT
>PVKE010047224.1:0-11995 GCA_004027555.1 Craseonycteris thonglongyai | reverse complement strand
TGGTGCAAATGTAATTGCAGTTTTTGCATTGTTGAAATTTGCCATTTGATACTGTAATACATTCTTAAATATGTGGTTATGTAATACATCATTTTAATGTGCATTTCTCGATTTATGTTTTGTTTTTTGTTTTTGTTTTTTTGCTAATGACTTATTACTTGCTGTTTATTTTATATTTATTTTAGACTATGGAAATGATGTTAGACAAATAGCAAATTCGAACCATTTTCTTATTCAAGTTCAAAATAGGTTGTAAAGCAGCAGAGACAACTCACAACATCAACAGTGCATTTGGCCCAAGAACTGCTATTGAACATACAGTGTATTGGTGGTTCAAGTTTTGCAAAGCAGACGAGAGCCTTGAAGATGAGGAGCATAGTGGCCGGCCATTGGAAGCTGACAATGACCAATTGAGAGCAATCATTGAAGCTGATCCTCTTACAACTACACGAGAAGTTACCCAAGAACTCATTGTCGATCATTTGAAGCAAATTGGAAAAGTGAAAAATCTCGTAAGTGGCTGCCTCATGAGCTGACCGAAAATCCAAAAAAATCATTAATTTGAAAGATCATCTTCTCTTCGTATTCTACACAACAACAATGGACCATTTCTCAATTGGATTGTGACAAGTGACAAAAAGTGGATTTGATATGACAACTGGCAATGACCAACTCAGTGTCTGGACCAAGAAGAAGCTCCAAAGCACTTCCCAAAGCCAACTGGCTCCAATGCTCACCCACATAACCCCTAACTCCTCTCATTACAGAATTAACCACATTCATTTGCAATTGCTTGTTTACTTGTCTGTTCCTCCCATCACACTGTAAACCCCTTGAGAGCAGGAACCATATTTTGCTCATTTTCGTATAGAGTTCTGGGACCAATAGACCCTCAAAAACTATCTACTAACTAAGTAAATTTTATGAGATGTATTTGAGATCTGAAAAAGGCAAATTGCCTTCCAAAACACAGTTTATTCCCATAGATGTTATCAGAGTGTTTCAGTACCAGTATGTGACAAAACAAAATGTAATATTAATAATTGAAAACTCCGTTTTCAATTTAAGTTTGTTTTTAGTATATTCTACTGGAATTTGGTAATAAGCAGTAAAAAACATTAATTGGTGTGTTTATTACACATAAGAGTACTCTGTGCTATTGATAGATTTTTATTTTTTTAATGCTGTCTCTGGTCACTCCTGAACAAAACAGAGACAATATTGTGCAAAGAAACTATTCTGGTGCTCCATGTCATTGTAGTTAAAGAGTTCAGAGTATTCAGGAAGATCAATTAAACGAAGTCAAGTGAAACATACTCTCTTTTAAAGGAAGACTAGAGAGGAAGCTCGGATGGCTCAGTGGGCTAAGCACTCCCTTTGCAGCCCTGGGGACCAAGGATTGAATCCTGGCCCTGGCCCGTGCAGACCTATACGCTGAACTGGGGTGTGTTCCCATGTGAGAGGCCCCCAGTTTAGTCCTCACCACCCACTTCAGCCCTTGTCTCAAGGGGGCGTGCCTTCCATGCAGAAGGCCCCCAGCTTGGTTTCCGCCCTGAACGGGCCCCACCCACCTGTGTGGAATGGAACCATGTTGAAAACCAATGACAGACAACTATGGAGACTGCTCTGGGCCCTCCGTCTTCTCTCTGTCTCGCTCTGTCTCTGTCAAAAACAATAAAATAAATCTTTAAAAAAATAAATAAAAGACTAGGTGTGTCTTAATAGGCTTAACATACTACTATACAATTAGGTACTTAGCATAATAATGATATAATAATGGAAAGGTGTCTCTAACCTCCGTGGAAACTGACAAGAGTTGAGGAGTAGGCAGGGCAGGAGCCATAAGGCACGCTCAATTGCTTTTTGGGCCTGAAGTACACTCCAGAAAAGAAAGAGGATATTATAAAATGCTAGTCATTATTTCAACTCAGAGGGCACTACTGATTAATCACTTTGGCATCCAAAATAAGTTCTGGTTTTGATTTCCCTGAGGTTTCAAAGATAACAAACCAAAATCTACTATTTTTATGTTCCAGGAAACATAACCAAACCCACAACACTCACATAATGCCAAAAAGTGGCCTGACTGCTGCTGCTGCTGAAACCTTTATGTGCCGACTGTAACCCAGAGGAACCTTTTTTTGGATAAGTGTGGATGCGGGCTTTCTGCACAGGCCTCAATGCTCAAAGTGCTAACACAGGATGACAGTGTTATGTGGGAATTTGTATTCCAGATTATGCTATTTTAGAAAGGAATATATGACTGCTTCCCAAGAAAAACAAACAAAGGAGCCAGTCTGCTGCTGTGGTTCTGTCACATGCATAATTGTACTAAGATTCTGTAATGATGGGGTAGTGGGATTTTCTCATAGTATAGTGATGTCTGCTTTATAAATAATCTGGCTCCTATTTTTATTAGATGGCTTTTAGAGGATGAAGACTTATCATACAGACGATAGGAAGAAACACTAGCAGTGAGATTTAAACAATGACCTTCTTGATATTTCCAAGAAATGATTTCCACAAGAACCACAAGATGGCATTGTCTGCTATGGGACTGTGTTCTGGCACTCAGTAAAAGTAGAGAGAATGGAAACAGAGTTGTTTCATATTCCCCATTTCATTTGGAAGATTTTGTGTCTCCCTTCCACCTTAGCTTTATTTGCTGTGTATTTTCTGGCTGTGGTGAGTGCTGGATTGTAAAGGAGGAGAAATGGTTGAAAGCGAGTTTGGGGCAGTCTCAGGAAGGCCACTGAAGGGCTCTGGTGAAAACAGGCCAGGAAAGTTGCAGTGAGAACCCAAGTGCCCCACCTATCCCAATGCCAGCTTTAAAGGCTCATCTTGTGTCTCCACGTCAACTTTGAGATACTAGAGCCACACAGTGGTAGGTCAAGTGGTTCAGATACTTGTTTAGATTAATCCTACCCAAAAGATGTTATGCTTTCACTTTGGTATCCGTTCATATCTACCTACACTGGCAGTTTCATAACTAAATTTCCACTATACTGCATGTAGAAGGGCATGCAGGCTCTCATCTCTCCTCTCCAGTCTCTGAACATGGTGCCATAATGTAAAGGAAAAGAAAAAAATTTATAGCAAGCACATATATTGAACCTTGTATTTTACAAAGTTGCTCATTTTAGGCCTCCCAACAACCCCATAGGTAGGTGTTACAGATGAGGAAATTGAGGTTCAAAAGGACTAAGAAAGTAGTCTACACTTGTAAAGTGGTGCTCTTTGATTTAATCTCAGATTAATCTAATTCTAATACCCATGTGCTTTGTGCTTTATAGTAAGTACTGTTTTCAAATAGAAACACACTGTAACTAAGTAAACCTGAAACAATGTCGAAGTTCCCTCTTTAGCTTCAGTGTCAGTATCAGGGGCGCTGGTCACAGGTTATATGCACCCAGAGAGGAGAAGCTATGCCTGCTCCATACTGCTGTTCTTCAATGTTCTGGTCGAGATGTATCGTCAACATACATTATAAGGCAATTGGATCATTTTACTTTGTCCCTCATCTTCCCTAAAAATCTTACCGCCAGAGACTGCATTGTCTGGGCTTCATTGTCCTTTGGGCTTCAGTTGGGTTTGGCTAATGTGAAAGCAATGGCAGAAGATCCCATGGAAGAAGAAGAGAGAAGCTGGGGTATTTATAACTCACACTCCTTCCAGATTTATTGCAATTATGCTAGTCACAGCAACCTCCTAAGATTTTTGGCTTCTATTGGGGATTCTCTTCCTTAGTTGTAGATCTCAACTGCACTCTCAGAACACCACCTGCACCCTTGCCCTGTTGCTAAGGCTGGGTGCTCCAAAACCCCTTGTTGGTTCCCTTCACCATACCAGATCTCTATAATTACTATTTCACTACAAATATATTTATGCTTCCATCAACAAAGATACCATCTGTTTTCTGTTAGACCATGAGTTATAAAGGCAAGAGAGAAAAAGGAGTTTCTAGTAACCTAAGCATCGTCTTGGGTAGCCTCAATAACCACAAGAGCTGAGTGGAAGCATATTTGACTTCTAGCGGATGGAATAATCTTAGGCAAAGCCACCTTGCTCTTCTGGATCCCTATGAAAGACGGGTATTATAATGGCTGCTCTGCCTATGTTTAGGGCATGTAAGATAAAATTTAATTCCGTGAGTATTTCTGTGACTTCCTATTATGTACTAGCATTGTGTTGTAATAGAAACTATAGAGGTAAAAAGCTGTCTCTTCCCTTAAGGAACTCATGGTCTAGAAGGGAAAATAGAGAAGTGAGTTAGCAATTCCAGTGGAGACATGCTGAGGAGCCAGAAAGAAGTGTCCTGCACTCAGTTTGGGGGAAGATGGTCTTATTCAGGATACTTGGCTTTGTTATGGTAACAACCCAACCCTTAAACTCAAGGGACTTAAGGTAGTTTCTCCCTCTCTCCCTGTCACCCACCCCACCTCATGCTACTGAATGTTGGGCAGCTTTCTTGTAGCTATATATTCTGTAACATGTGGTCTCCAAGGTTCTATGGCAAAGAGACAGTCATGTTATCGGTCCACAAGTAAAAAATTCACTTCTGTTCACAGAAGTCAGAACTGCCACAAGGGCTCATGGGGAGTTTTAAAGGTGGTGACAGTTGAGCTTGGTTTTAAAGAATAAAAATTATAAAGAGATCTGATACTAAAGAGAAGGAAGGGTACTACAAAGAAAAGGACATGTTTAAAGGAAAGGTACCAAGGAGGTGTGGAGTCAGGCAAGAGCATATGTTTTGGCCTGGGTGAAACCCAGGAGGGTGTGAGAGGGTAAAGAGATGTGAGGCAGGAGAGGAAGGTGGTAGTCAGGTGACAAAGGGTAGGATTTGGATGCCCATCCTCAAGGTCTGAGAGGACATTATAGGACTTCAAAGGTGGAGAAAGTCACAGGAGAAACAAAATGTTTACACAATTATCTTCCTAGCAATGAAGAGAACATAGCAAAAGGGAGTGAACTATAAAGCAAAAGGACTGTGGTATAAATCCAGACACAAATGGGAAGGGCCAGAAGGAAGTGAGCAGTGGGGGAGGGGAGAAGAAAGTGGGATGGATTTGGTGCTACTTCAAGGTAGACTTCAAAAGACTGCAACCGTAAGGAAAAGCACCAGGAGTCTAAGATGAACTTCAGGGCTTCTGACTCATGTTTGTGAATGGAACATATTACACCCCTGAGCTAGAAAGCATATGTTGAGGGGCCGAAGATAAAGAGGACAGAAAGAACTCCCTTTGAGACATACTGAGGTTTAGGTTTCTGCAAGACATGGAAGTGGAGATATCCAATAAAAAGCTAGTATAAGGTCAAGACCTTGGCTGTACATACAGAACTGGGAGTCAACATAGGTGGTCACTGAAGCCTTGAGACTAGGCAAGGCGTATAGCCAGAATGGATAAGAAAGCTCAGGATACACCTCTACGAGATATGATGGGGAAGGGCACTAGTAACCAATGAGCCCCAGGGGAAGCCGGGATGGCTCGGTGGGTTGAGCACTCACTTTGCAGCACCAGGGACCGAGGATCAAATCCCGGCCCCAACCCGTGCGGACCCACGTGCTAAACTGGGGAGTGCCCCCAGTTCAGTTCTCTCTGTGTCTCTGTATCTCTCTCTCTCTCTCTCTCTCTCTCTCTCTCTCTGTCAAAAACAATAAAAAAAAAGAAATTTTTTTTTAAATGAGCCCCAGGGGAGACCTTGATCAATGGTGATCTGAGAGTACAAAGGCAGCACTCAGAAGGAAACATGAATCAGCGTTAGGGAAAGCGTGAGAAAAAGAAAAAGGAAATACTATCAAATCATGAGTCTGTGAGTGGAAGAAAAAGAAAAATAAGGAACTTCATTTTGCAAAAGAGCTCATCATAAGTCAGAAGACATAGGTAAAGGAGGCAAGAGATCTGAAAATTTGTGAGTCAGCAAGTTAAAGAAGGGCTGAATATGCAACCATAAAAATATCTTGGTTAATATACCTAAAAACAAAACAGTTTGTCAATGTTCTCCCCATATTGCCTACCATGTGGACTGGGGTTTAGACATTTTTCTAACCTCTGGTGCACTATATAAAATCAATTTGGAAACTTCTAATTTGATAAATTTGGGCATTTACTAGGCATCAAATCTAAAAATATCTAAGTAATATTTTAAAATTTAGGACTTAAGATACACCAGGTATAGCCCTAGTGCTTTATGTTTACTACCTCATTTAATTTTATGAAGAGGGTATTATTATTCCCATTTCAGATATAAGAATCAAGAGCTCAGATAGGTAATGTGACACATCTAAAATTGAACAGCTGGCAAAGGACAAAAACAAAGGGTCGGCCACCAACCATCCTGTCTCCTATAAGTCATCAAATCAGAAATACTCCTAATCAGTAGATCCTTAAAAATTGATAGGTGAGTAAATGTGAAAATCGCTGACTCTTTAAACCTTAAAATTATTATCTATGAATTTCTCACACCTTCTTCATTTACCATTAATGTTTGGTGGTTCTTTCTTCTATTCTTAACTTAAAAAAAAGGAAAAACATTAAGATCGGTCATTAAGCAGCACCTTACTCCAACCATGGATCCCTATTTGACTTACTCTAAGTGCAAGGGGAATAGAGACCAGAAAACTAGGTACCGAAGTAAGCACTATATAGGAACGAACTTTCAAGCTACACAAACTTGCCTTCTTCCCATTGTCTCTCCTGTTTATACATCCATGGTGACTACAGAAAATGGAAAATTATAATCGAAGAATTATGGTGTTCAGGGAAATTAATAAAACATATTGAGCAGGGGTCCCCCAACCCTCAGGCCATAGACCAGGACTGGTCCATGGCCTGCTAAGGAACTGGGGTGGGCCTCACAGCAGAAGGTGAACAACAGTGATCAACCGAAGCCTCATCTGCATTTACAGCCGCTCCCATCCCTCGCATGACCACCTGAGCTCTGCCTCCTGTCAGATCAGCAGCATTAGATTCTCACAGGAGTGTGAACCCTACTGTGAACTGAGCATGTGAGGGATCCAGGTTGAATGCTTCTTATGAGAACCTAATGCCTGATGATCTGAGGTGGAGCTGAGGCAATAATAGTTTAATTATTTTATATTACAATGTAATAATAATGGAAATTAAGTGTACAATAAATATAATGCACTTGAATCATCCTGAAACCATCCCCACTGCCCCTCTGTGAACCGGTTTTGTCTTTCAAAAAGGTTGGGGACTGCTGAGATAAGAGTCAACTGATAAACTTCCTTTTAAAAGAAGTCTAGTGGTATCTTAATATGCTTAATATACTGTTATATAATTATTATATAACTAATATAATGATTATATAATAATTTAAACGTGTTTTTGACCTCTGATGAAATTGACAGAGACAAAGAGTTGAGGAGTAAGAAGGAAAGTGGGCAAGTTCAACTGCTCCTTGGGCCTGGACAGACCAAATATTGTTACTTACCGTAGTCTTTTTCTCGATAAGGAAATGCACATTTGGGGAAGCTGGGATGGCTCAGCGAGCAGGTGAAGAGCTTGCTTTGTAACCTCGGGGACCAAGGATTGAATCCCAGCCCTGGCCCATGTGGACCCATATGTTGAACTGGAATTTGCTTCCCATGTGGGAGGCCCCCAGTTCGGTTCTCGCCACCTGGTTCAGCCCCTGGCTAGAGGGGGGCATGCCTTCCATGTGGGAGGCCCCCAGCCAAGTTCCTGCCCTGAGCAGCCTCTGCCCACCTGTGTGGAATGAAACCATATCAAAAACTGATGACCTACAACTATGGAGACTGCTCTGGGCCCTCCCCTTCTCTCTGTTTCTCTCTGCCTCTGTCAAAAACAACAACAAAAACAACAAAACAAAAAAAAATAAATAAAAGAAATCTTAAAAAAAGAAATGCACATTTAATTATGAAGTTTGTAAATGTAAAATCAATCTCCAATTACTGAGAATCAGATTATTTTTCTCCTGATCACTGCTGTAAAAAATTAAACTAAAAAAGATAGAATATAAAAATGCAGTAAGAAAAATGTGACCCAGCAAAAACACATGCAAAAAAAAAAAAAACCCAAACGAACAAACCAAAATGAAACAAAAATAGAACAAAAACAAACAAACAAAAGCCAGACAAGAGAGCACCCAAATCAGGAAATACACAAAAAGACAAGGTGTGTAATGGAAGGCAAACATCACTTGCTTAAATTTTCTTATTAAAACACAGAGATAGAGGAAGCCGAGATGGCTCAATGGGTTGAGCACAAGCATTTGCAGCCCTGGGGTCTGAGCATCAAGTCCTGTTCCTGGCCCATGTGGACCCATATGCTGAACTGGGGTGTGCTTCCCACCCCAGTTTGGTTCCTGGGGTGAACTTCCCATGTGGGAAGCCCCCAATTCACTCCCATCTGTGGAGTGCCTCCCCGGTGGGAGTCCCTGGCTCAGTTCCCACCCTGCATGCCTTGTGCCCAACTGTGGAATGAAATTATGTGGAAACCTGATAACGCACAACTATGGAGACTGCTCTGGGCCCTCCCCCTTCTGTTTTGAAGAGGGGCGAGAATTTTGGTTCACATTCTGGGTGGGACTTCACAAGATTTCATCACGTTACTTAGAAAGGCACACTATGTAAAATGGTTTCTGGTGTTTTCCACTTAATATTTTCAGACCATGGTTGACAGAACTTGCGGGGTGGGGAGTGAAGGTGGGGGAGTGGGAGTGTAACTGAACCCTAGAAAACAAAACCACAAACAAGGGGGAACTACAGAATAGTAAATTCTCTGGAATATAATTGCTAATTTAATTTTGTTTTACTTCTTTGACAGAGAGAGAGACAGAGAGAAGGGGAAGGGGCTGGAGCAATCACTATAGTTGTACATCATTAATTTTCCATATAGTTCTACTCCACAGGTGGGTGCGGGGCTTCGCAGGGCAGGGACTGGGCTGGGGGCCTCCTGCATGGGAGCCATGCCCCAGTGCACTGGGGGCCTCCTCCATGGGAAGCTTGCTCCAGCAATAACTGAATTGGGGGCACACCCCAGTTCAGCATATGGGTCCTCAGGGGCTTGGGGCCAGGATACAATCCTCTGAACCTGGGGCTGCAAGACGAGCATTCAACCCTCTGAGCCATCCCAGCATCCCCAACTAATTTTATTTTTTAAAATAAGCTTTTAATTTTAGAATAGTTTCAGATACACAGAAAAATTCTAAAAATAATACAGAACATTAATATGACACACCCAATATCCCCTGCTAACATCAAACATTATTAGCAAGCTAGAAATGTAAGGTACATTTGTTACAATTAATGAACCAATATTGGTATATTGTTATTAACTAAAGTCCATACTTTATTCAGATTTCCTTAGTTTTTTCCTCAAGTCCTTTTTATTATTGTTGGTCCAAGATTTCGTGTAGAAAGTAACATTATGTTCAGTAGTTATGTCTCCTTAGGCTTTTGGTTGTGTCAGTTTCTAAATTTTTCTTCTTTTAGATGATATTTTATTTATATCAGTATGGACTTAGATAATTATTTAGATTTCGGGTTATAATTCAATACTACTTTAGTATTTTGTTTTTGTTTCTTTTCCTCCTATTGATTTACTGGGAGCTCTTTCAGTTGGCTCTTTTTTTTTAATGTCTGCATCATTTTTTTAAAGATTTTTATCAAAAATATAGCTAGCATACAGTATTATATTAGTTTCAGGGTTACACTATATTTATTCAACACGTATATACTTAAAAAACTGATCACTGTGACAAGTCCAGCAACCATCTGACACTGTACTATGCTATCACAATTATTATTGATTATGCATTCAATATTTATGTTATATTAATTTCAGTTCTACCATTTAGTGGTTCTATATTTATATAATTAAAGAGGTGATTCCCCTGACTAGCCTAGTACCCACCTGGCACCATTCATAGTTATCACCATATCATCCCCCTGCTTTACTTCATATCCCCATGACTATTTTATAACTACCAATTTATGCTTCTTAATCCCTTCACTTCTTAGTCCCTCTCACCCTGCCCCCTATCCTCTCCCAACTATCACCCCAATAAATCTAGTAGTCATCTGACATCATATGTAGTTATTACACCAGTGTGCTCTACCCTACATTCTCATAACTATTTTGTAGCCACAAATTGTACTTTTTAATCCCCTTTCTTACACTCCTAACCCCTCTTCCATGTGGTAACCATCCAAATGTGTCTGTATCTGTCAGTTTGTTTCTGTTTTGTTTGTTTACTTTATTCTTTAGATTCTACATATAAACTAAAGGACATTGCATTGGTATTTCTCTGACACTCCGCTCAGCACAATACACATCATGTCTTTTCATTGGAGTTTTTAATCCCTTTGAATTGAAAGTAATTGTTGATAGATATGTAGTTATTGCCATTTTATTATTCATAGTTTTGCTGTTTGTTTTTTTTTCATAAAAAAGTTTGTGTAACATCCATTGTGATACTGGTTTGGTGGTGATAAACTCCCTTAGCTTTTCCTTATCTGGGAAGGTGTTTATCTGTCCTTTGATTTTGAATGACAGCTTTGCTGGGTAGAGTAATCTTGGTTGTATATTCTTTCTTTTCATCACATTGAATATTCTGCCACTCTCTTGTGGCCTGTAAAGTTTTTGTTGAAAAAATCAGCTGACATTCTTATAGGAATTCCCTTGTGGGTTACTGGTTGCCTTGGCTGATCATATGTACTATTTTAAACAGGACAGTACTGTTTTGTTTTGTTTTTTCATATTTTCAAACATCTCATCATTTTAATATAAGTGCCAATTTTATCCTGTTTTTAATTTTTTGTAATAAACTGAATGCAGGTTTTTTATCATATGATAATCAATGCATGCAGTAAAACTGCTCATGTGTCAAAAGAGGAAGTTCCATTTATTTTATCCACTCAGTGCCAGGCTTCCTCATATATATATTTATTGTTGGTCTACATTTTTTACTGTTAAAATTTATTGGGGTGACATTGGTTAGTAAAAATTACATAGGTTCCAGGTATACAATTCTATAGTGCATCATCTATGTGTTACATTATGTATTCACCACCCAGAGTCAGCTTTCTTTCAATCACTATCTTTAACTCCCCCTCCCTCTTCTCTCACCCCACCCTCCCCCCACTTACCCACAGGCAACCACTAAACTATTGACTATGTCCATGAGTTTTTGTTTCTTTTCACTTTCAGTTTTATATTCCACCTATGAGTGAAGTCATACGGTTCTTAGCTTTTTCTGTCTGGCTTATTTCACTAAGCATGTTGATCTTAAGTTCCATCCATGTTGTTGCAAATGGCAGTATTTTACCTTTTCTTATTGCTGAGTAATATTCCATTGTGTAAATATACCACAGCTTCTTTATCCAGTCATCTATCTAAGGGCACTTGGTTGTTTCAATGACTGGGGCCAGGCTTCTTGAGCTAACAATGATCAAACTCTGCCCCTTTGCTTGTGCGTAGTGGAAGGGAATTCAAAGAGGTGCTTGCTAAGCCTCATTCAGCACGTGGGAGCCAGGAGGGTCTTGATGCACACAGACTACTGAAAGAGCTTGCCTGAAGTGGGAGGCAGTGACTGTGAGTCTTCCTGTTATTTCTACCATCATTCCTCCCAAAGAGATTCTTTCTGCCCTACATTCAGTTTGATCCAAACTTTTCAGATTCATAATTTGGTTCAAACAGGCTGTTGGCTAATTTTTTTTATTACAGCAGAACTCTCTGGTGGGACCTTAGCATATACCAGCTTGTGATAGCAATCAGGATGTTCATTTCTCTTTTTTCTTTTTGGTGTATGTTTATGAGTTTTTACAGTCTGGACACTGCAGTCCTATATTAAAGTATTCAGTGTGGTATGCCACAGATATTTTTACTGCTTGTGTGGTATTTTACAAGTATTTTATTAGTGCCTGTATTATTTATAAGGTTTGTTTTGAGTGTGTTTTATGAAATAAATTCATGTTATTTATTTGTACCACTTTCCATGTTATTCTGCAGTGAGT